>VDFB02010079.1:0-26245 GCA_007258455.2 Sequoia sempervirens
CATACCAAGTTACACTAGTCATCATAGTTGGAAGAGAAATGATGGGAGTTTGAATGGCCATATTCTTTGGAGAACACATCCTTTGTAGTGGGCAATACAACTCAACAAAAATCCAAATGTACCCATCCTAGAGAAATACAATAGAAAACAAAGACTATACAATTTATAGGAATGCTGCAATTTAGTTCACAATATTGTAAATGCAAAGTAGTGCTTTAGGCACTAAGCATTAGATTCTTCCCTCAATTAATATCTTAATATCTATCTATCCTTCCATCATTTTTATTTCATTTAAATTGTGGAGTGCAAGCCAAGATACACTAGTAATCATAGTTTGAAGAGAAATTAATCATTTTGGCCAAGCCAAAAAAACACTTATGGTGGGTAATAAACAAAGAAATATCAGAACAACATTTGATTGATAAACAATTTTTGAACATGGTGCTTTTCATTATATAAACATGTTTAGAAGACAATATATTTTTGAAAAAATTGTTATTCATAAGAAATTCATAAGAAACAATCAATTCTCCTTGAAAAATACAACAAATGAAATGCTTCAAATATAATTACCAATGTAAACCAAACAAAATAACTAAAAATAGAATTTAGAGAATTAACTATTCATAAAAACAATCAATATGCTTTAACAGATTTTACAAACCTATTAGTTGTTACCAACTTAAACTAATACCCAATAAATTTAAGACTACACAGAAGCTCCCAAACACAAAACAGAGTTATTTTCAATTAAAAGAATTCAAAGCCCAAGTACAGACCATGGAGTGGCTATTAAAAGCCCTTATAGAGTTTTCAGGCATATGCAATTGTCAGGTGTGAAGCCAAATTCCACAATCTTTACCAGCATCCTCCCTGCTGCTGCCTAAATGGGAGCTTTAGAACGGGTATGGACATCCATCAAAACATAAAGGATAGAGAAATTTTGTCAGATTTTGTAGTTACAACTACCCTGGTAGACTGCTGCTGCCTAAATGGGGGCTTTGGAACAGGTATGGACATCCATCAAAACATAAAGGACAGAGAAATTTTGTTAGATTTTGTAGTTACAACTGCCCTGGTAGACTGCTGCTGTCTAAATGGGAGATTTAGAACGGGTATGGACATCAATCAAAACATAAAGGACAGAGAAATTTTGTTAGATTTTGTAGTTACAACTGCCCTAATAGACTACTGCTGCCTAAATGGGAACTTTAGAATGTATATGGAGATCCATGAAAACATAAAGGACAAAGAAATTTTATCAGATTTTACAGTTACAACTACCCTGGTAGATGTGGATGCAAAATGTGGAAACATACACAGGGCATTCAAAGTGTTTGACACAATGCTTCTAAGATGTGCGGTCTCATGAACTGAAATCATTGCAAATATGCACAAAATGGATTTTCGAAAAGTATTTAGAAACTTTCAAGAAAATGCAATTAGCAGGTGTAAAGCCAGACTCGACAACCTTAGCCAGCATTCTGCCCACCTGTCCCAAAGAAGGAGCTTCGGAACATGGTATGGAAATCCATGAAAGCCCAATGAAAGGGGGATTTTGTCACATGTTATAGTAGCAGCTACAATTTATTGATGCAGCTGCCCTGATAGGCATGTATGCAAAATGTGGAACCTTATACGGGGGATGGAGCGCTACATAGAAACTTCAGGACAACATTCATACAAAGGCCACATATAAGATGAATGTAAAACGGATAACTGGTTAAAGATCATTAAATACATATGAATTTTGTAGTTTCTCTAACATTATCTCTGCAAAATTTTAAATCCAATTAGAATGTGAACCAGCATTAAAATCTAATCAACACATAAATCAATAGAATTACATCTCAATAAAAATGTGTAAAATAAAATGAAGCAAGTTAAAGAGGCTATAAAATAGTAGCTGGGAAACACAGATGCAAAAATTTAAATGCAGCAATATCTTGTATGCTTTAGGCTAATTTTTCCATTAAGACAACATTGTATGTACCGTTGCATGAATTCACTAAATTTTTACATGTTCTCCCACATTTTGGAGAAAGAATTATAGCTAGGTTTCACAGTCACGGTTTGCACACAAAATGCAATTCAGTTTACATACATTGTACAAAACACATAAAGGAAAACTCATATACTCTGTTTGTATTTCGTAAGAAATGTAAAATAGTTAAAAAATACATAAAATATTTGAAATCGTGAAGGATTTAAAAAATAACGAACCCGAAGAACACATAAAAGAATAAAAAATGAAAATCATAACGCTTTACCCTATTGCCAAAATCCGATCCCTTGGCATTCATAAAATCATGAAAAACCAGACAAATGAATTCATAAACTCAAATTTTCATACAAACAATATTTATTTCACAGTAAAAGACGGTACCTCTTCTGCAAGGGCAGGGGAATTATTGGCCTCGGCATATCCTGCCGCATGAAAGTATAACGCAGACGGACTACTGTATCTGAGTATACTAATGTTGAATGTCCATCAAAATTTACTCAGAACTCTCTATCATGCAGCCAGATGAAATCATAATTCCTTGGTTAATGGAATCGAAGTGTAGGATAAGGAAAAGGGCTAGAACCTGCTAGAGGCTGAAAAAATTATATTAACGGCCATTTTTGTTTGAAATTGCTTCGCGTTTTTATAAAAAATAAATAAAAAATATAAATGATTCATTGATCATCCTTATTATTGTGCACAGCCTTCTCAACGTTAATGATATATTAAAAGTATGTTGAATGAAACCTGAAAGAGTATAGTTACATGTACTATTTTTATTAAGTAGGGTTTTACAAAAGAAAAAAAAATGAAATTTTTTAATTTTTAAATTTTAGTCCGTGCTTTTAGGAGGGGTTGAATGTTTTTTTTTCAATTTTTGTTGTCATATGTTATTCATCTATAAATTTTAAAATTCTTGTTAATATTTATTTAGATATAGCTATAAAGTTTTAAACTTGTCAAGTATTATAAAATATATGAGACCCATTTCCATAGAATAAATTTTAGGAAGTCTTATATATGAAAATGTAGCTTAAATAACGTAAACTAATTCAATCCTTAAAATGTTAAAAAGTTGTGATCATTATATTTAAAAATAAATATTTTAAAAATTTGTTTTGTTATATTTTATTTTGTGAAATTTTAGATTTTGATGTCATGTTTTTATCAATAATTGGTATTTGTTATTTCTAATTACTCTTAATTTGTTTATTAATATTATTCAATTACTATAAATATCTTTAATAATCCATGCAAAAACCTGAGGTGTCAATTTTGAATTATTTTATTTTACTTTAGAATTATTTAAAAATTATTTAATTTATCTATAAATTGTTTACTTTATTTCTAGAACTATTTTTATTATTTAAAAATATTTTTATAGTTTTAGCTTTTTAATTTAATTATGTTTTAGTAGGCTATTATACTTCATCCCTTACTATCTATATCTATGCCTCTTAGGATAATAAGCTTTGTAGAAATCATCTTTTATAAAATTTAACAATATTGGATATGTGATTTATATTTTGAATTTTTCACACTTTGGCCCATGCTTTATATCATTTTTTATAATAAAGTTTAGTGGTTTCTTATAGTTTTGTGCTCATAAATATTTCACATGAATTAGGGTTAAATATAGCTAAGTTAATACACTGAGTGTTGTTTTTTTCTTATTTTTAAAAAAAAATCTAAGATACATGAATATATTATATTATTTGTGCATTCCATTATTTTCTTTCTATTAAATTTAAGATTATTTAACATTGTTTATCCTACATAAATTTATCAATTTTTCATGAGATAATGTCATAAAGAGAAATACAAAAGATTAATAGATCATAAATGATGGTTCAAATATTATATATTTCTAATGGTGAAATTAGCATCCTCGTGTTATTTCTCATTTAGTTTTGTGCCTACGTTGAAGAAATATCTTAATACATGCATGCATACATACATACATATATGGTGAAAAATGGTACAATCTTGTGTAACTTTGGAGTCATTTATCTAGCTTTTATATTCACATATATATGTGTGTGTGTGTTAATAGCCCTCTCTTATCCCTTTCCACACATATTCTCATATATTTGACCTATTTATTTGATTATCACATTGTCTAATAATTAGTATCTACTATGGTCCAATCTAATCCTTATCCTATGTGTAGACAAATCACCAAATGTGAGGCAATTTGTACTAAGACTTATGGTTGTAGGTTGAGTAGTAGAGAGGAAATGAAGATGCCTCCACAAAGAAATCATTGTGGTGGGAGAAATGTTGGTAGAGATGAGGGTTATATATCCCTCCAAAGACAGATTACCACACTCCAAGAGGAGATTTGTAGAGGATTGGGTGTTAGAAGAAGATAAGAAAGTGAAAGTGAAGATGAATTTGAAGTAGAAGAGAAGTTTAAAGAAAAATAAGGTGTTATAGGAGATCTTAAAAAAGTCAGGTTGTGTAAAATTCACCCCTCAAGCACTCCAAATTTTTTTTTTTAAACAATTCCTCAACTACCAACTTAACTAAGCAAGCATCCTTCTGTTGGCAATAGGTGTTGTCATTGATGTCAACCCAATATGGGTTGTCATAGATGTTAGATATTATGTTGAAGTATGTACACTCTCCAAAGATAGTTGTTATGTTATGATATCAATTGGAGCATGTTTCCAAAGTTGCACAAGGAAGAACAATGATTTGTATGTTAACTAAGGATGATACTAATGTTTTCATATGCCCATAATATGTCTACATTGATATAATCATAGTTTGATGTACCACACACAAATATATACTATAAAATTTGTGCTAAAGCACTCATAGGGTAGACTTTATGGTAGTCATGATATGGTGATCCACACTCTTCCATAGGGAAGTATTTTGTTGTGTAGTTCTAAAGGAAAGATGATGGTGTTGTAAAAGTTCCACATCCAATAAATCATGGCATCACACTTTCTACAATAAGAGTTGCAAGTAATAGTGTTCTGATATGTACCCTGACAGAGGAAAGCAATGATGAAAGACTGATAGAATGCTCTACATTCTTTCAGAAGTAAAGGAATGATCTTGTGGTTCTATGAACATGTTCATTGGTTATCATAACATACTACTTAAATAGTATCAAGTGTTGTGATGGTTCACAAGCTCAATTTTTTAAGAATAGTGTGCTACAGTTTGTTTGGGTTGCTTTGTTTCTACATATTTAGTGGATCTCTCCTCTTCCGCAATGCTTTATGATTAGATACTTCAGGAAAAGGTTGAATGAATATTGTGCATGATCTACAACATCTACATCCTAGTCTATATATTGTTTTTGGTATATGTTTTTGGTATGTCCTTGGCTATGAGAAATCAAACAATGGCAGTGTTGATGGTATTGATACTACTTGAGCCAACATGACTTGTTTCATTCTTTGCAATTGATCCTAATCAATTAATTTATTGTCTTGAAGAATGTGTTGTGATGCATTTGGGACCCGACATAGTCTATGATGGTCCACAACTAAGTCTCTTTTGTTTTGTATGTGTTTTGGAGCTAACCCATGCAATATCAATTGTGTCATCCAACTATCATCTTGGAGCCATGACTTAATTGGAGTTTTATGTTATTGCAGAGGATATATATAGAAGATCAAATTCATTTATGAAGATGATGATTGCAAGAGTATAGTGAAAGAATAGAATGAAAAGGATGAAGTGTCTAAAATCAATGTGAAGGACTAATTATGCAAAATAGTGACTGCATCATTAGCATGTGTTAGATGCTTCTTCAAAGTAGTTCATAATCATTTTTTTAATTTAAATTTCATGTATCCTACTTTGAGATAGTGAGTCTTATCAATTCCATTGTATCTTGCTCTGAGGCAATATACCTTAGTCTTCAAGTCCATTGGCAATGGGCCTCAAACATTGTAATTATTATTAGCAATGAGATACATATATTGTAAGTTAACCCTCACTTTTGTTTTTCCCTCATTGGGTTTTCCACGTAAAATCCTGGTGTCTCTATGTGATGCATGTGTTCTCTTTTTGTTCCTTTTAGTTAATATGATGTGTTGTTTATCTGCAAATGGAATTAGTTAAGTTTTAATATATGTCGATTCACCCCCCCTCTCAGCACATCTTTGTGTTCAACAATTGGTATTAGAGCCAGGTGCATTGAGAAGCATAACCACTAAGGTAGATCCTATACTTGAACACATGGGGTCTATAGCAAAAATCAATGATATGTTTTATTTTAGAACCAGATCTTGGATCAATGGAACTTGAAGGTGCGCATATCAATTCAGAAGATTACAAAGTAGATTTTGAAGGAGAACTTTGGTATGCTCTTGAAAATCTAGATGAAGCAAGATTACAAAATATCAAATATGAGTGCATGCTAGAAAAGTCAAAAGAGACAATTGACAAATTGAAAGGAAAAGCTAAGGAATCAAAAGAAGAAATTGGGAAACTGAAAGCCCAAATAGAAGGTGGAAGTGAAGGTGAAATGAAAGCCAAAGAAGTTGAAGATTTGATCTCAAATTTAAAAATAAAAGTTGAAGAATCTAAAAGGATTGAGTACTACCTAAATACCAAGCTCAACGACAAAAATTTTGAATGCTTAAAGCTTGAGGAAGAGATTGTATCACTGAGAAAAGAACCTGAAAAGGAAAAAGAAAAAATTGACAAAGGCCTAAAACTGAGAGGAAACTCTGAAATTCTTGATGAATTAATTAACTCTCAAAAACCCTCAAAAGAGAAATATAGACTTGGTTTTGAAAAGGGAAAAATTATCATGGTCAATGCATCTACAAATTTGTATGATAACTTCAAAGCAACAGCACAGTTTGAGACAAGGGAGGAGAAAGCCTGCACAAAAAATCCTAAAGATACATCCTCTGGAGATGCAAAGATAAACCATGATAACAAGAAAGAAGATGGATTCATTCCTTTCCGAAGAAAAAAGAACTTCAAAAAGCCTACTCCCAAAAAAACTTCTCCTACCAAGTTCAATGGTAACTGTTATGCTTGTAATAAGTTTGGTCATAAGGTAGTTGAATGCAGAAACAAAATGAGTCAGAACTCTTTCAGGCCTTCAAGGTACAATTCTAAGAGCACTCAATTATTTCATGGTCAATGTTATGCTTGTAGCAAATTTGGGCACAAGGTTGATGAATACAGAAGTAAGATGATAAGGAATAATGCTATTACCTCTCAATTCTTCAATGGATTCTACTACACATGTAACAAGTTTGTTCATAGGGTTGTTGATTGTAGATCTAACATGAGAAGAAGAGATTTTGCTCCACAATCTAGTATTACCCACTACAACTACAAGAAACCTGGACACACAACTAGATTTTGTAAGAGAAAGAGTGTAATACCTTCTACTTCTCAAAGGAATCTTGTCATTAGTCAACAAAAGAAGGAAATGAACAAAGTTTGGTGGAATAAGGAAGAAAGTGAAATGAAAATTGAATCTATGCCTTGACATGGTATAGATAAGCCCTCTGGTAACTAAGGAGGGATAGCATTGATTCAGGGGGGGTTGCAATTGTGGATCTTGTCAATCCCCTGAGATGTTTGAGATGTTGAAATCTTTAGAATAATGATAAATAGTAATGTGAATTTGATTAGCTATGAATCTGGAGCAAATGCGCTTTTTGTAGAAGATTGGTGAAGAATTATGGATTTCTGTGACATCATAGACTGCAAAAGTTGCTAAGTGTCAAATACATTTATTACGTAGAAAGTAGAGTTGGTGTGAGGCATATTTAGCTCTCTTTGGATCAAATTGATTTCATTCAAACTATTTCAAGTGAGCACAAGAGGAAAAGTAGTGAAGAAGGCTCTCGACAAGTTTTGTACAAACCCTAATGACAACTTTCACAAGTATTTATCTAGTTTTTACTTGTAAAATCCTAGCTACATAAAGATATATCATGGCTACACCTATTGTCATCAATGTTGTGGAGAAATTGTAGAGTCTTATCTAATGTATTGTAAACTTGGTAGAACCTACACAATTCAGAGGTTTATCTAACTAAACAATCCACTCAACATTGTAAAGATTACATTAAAATGTCAACCCAAGGTTTGTAAACTTGTGATGGTGCAACATTGTATATGCCTTCAGAGACTCAAAACTACTGAAGCTACCCTATTCAAGTTATTCTACTTGTTGAAAATTCACAGAATTGTAAAACAATAAAAGACATAACCAGAACTAATGGCTATGGGTACCTACAGCTTAGACTGTAACTAAATTGTTGCTAATAAAATAGTACTGTGACAACTCAAAACTAATAAAAACTACTTAATCAACTAATTTAACCTCTTAAGTACTATTGGTTAACCATTACATGCATATTCATAAGCATTCATTAACAATAAGCAAGGTATGAGATTCTAGTTTAACTTGCATATAATTCATGAAGTAATGATAAATGAAAACAACTATTAAACATAAATGAACAACTAAAAATGAAGTGAGAAATAGTACCTTGAGTGGCTTGCTTAAGTGGTTGTTCTCACTTTAACTAAACCCAAATCTAACTAACAAATTATACGCATCTAATAAGATTAACTCCATTCATTGCATAACATGAAGATTTACGCAAGATCTTTCCATAGATTGTATTTGATCATTTTGAATATTCATCATGTCTTGAAACTGAAAATAACTAGTAACATAAAACTAAAAAATCAACTAACTTATCTATGAATTCAACCAACAGCTATATACAAGCTTGAGGGAATCTTATTCAAAACAACAACTTAACTAAAATCATTAACTCTAACTCCTAAAGATCATAGCATACTGTTAAGACTGAATTATTCAACCTATAATAGAAAAGAAAGAAGAATCCTAATAGGACTAAAACTCTGTTAAAACATAATTGCATCTAAACATACAAACATTTGTTAAAATCCTATCAGTAAAGGAGTCCTCTTATTCAATGCTTATTAAATGGTTATAATAATGTGTGTTCAACCTTAATCAAGTGCCTTTAATCAACAATCATCACGTTCAACTAAATATGGAACTCCCCTATTTTGTTGTTCCAGTGTTCCTTTTGCTATAGGTTCATCTTGCAATTGCTATGTGCTACAATTCCTCATTGGCTACAAAAAGGTTAATTCACAAGGCATGTACACAAGACTAACTATCACAATTAAAACATAGAATTCCATCCACATTCATGCATATCTAAATATTAACTATGCAATACTCATTATACCATAACCATATTTTCATCATTATATTTTAGGTTCAAGTTTGCATAATAAATATGAAAGGATAGTATAATATAGGAGCATTGTCTAGAAAGTGTATCTAAAAGTGTCTCAAAATGTGTATGAAAACAATAGAAAATGAGCTAATATGTGGACCCATAATCTCCCCCCAACTATCCTTTTGCTTGACCCCAAGCATAACACTAGGGATATTGATTGTACTACAAAGTAATCTTCCTCAAGTCCATAACCACATTGACCCCCTTAATCTATTTCAAATAAAAACCTTGATATTCTACAAGCTGCCCCATTCTGGTAATTCCTACTTTCTCACATTCTTCACCTTTCTCCCCAGTCCAATATGGAACTGGATAGAGGAGAATAGGTGGGTGGAAGGCGAGTGGTACCCAATAAACTCCTTTATTAACACCAATTGCTATATACTTGTGTACCCTTTGAAGCATAGTAGTAAAATTATACATAGAATGTGGTTCCTTCCTCTATAATTCAGGAATCAAACTATTTTGGATCTATTTTGTACATGCTTGTAACACTGTTGTCCCAAACCCACAGCTAACATCTGCATTCTTTCATAATCTATTTTCCTGAGTTTCATGATTTTCTTGTCCACACCTTTATGGTTAATAAGTTTCATCCATTCATCAATGATTGTATTAGGGTTTTTAGCCTCTTTTCTTATGGGGAGAGTTGTTGATTTCTCTTTTTCTTCATACTCTTCCATTATCTCACCCTTGGGCTATTCATTTCTATAATAGGATGCAAGTGCCCTTATTTGAAGATCCTCCACAAAAATCAGAGGGTTCCATTCTATTTCATCTAGCACTACATAGTTGTGCAAATAAAACTCACACAACTAATCTTGTTCTTTAGGTGTAGAAGCATCAAAAATTTCAAGAAACTTAGAATTTCTACTCATACCAATAAAATGTTTTCTAATTAATCTACTAAAGTGAACATAAAAATCTTTCTTGTAAAAATAATGCATATGTTCTTGGTGGAGGTCAACATCTGACAATCTGTGTAGCTTTGTCTACTACTTCCTCCAACTAGACTGTTGATCTATTCAACTCCATATCTCTCTTTTCCATTTCCTTTACATATTCTTCCTTTTCTTTCTTCCAATTCTCCTTTTCATGTGCAAGCTCATTAGTCACTTTCCACAAATGATAGCACAGTGAAAATGTTATGTGGTAATCAGGAGTTCTGATTGAAGGAGGTTTCTGATTTGACATTGCTAGTTCTCTATCCTCTATTTTAGTCATGGCCAATTGTGCCAACAAAACAAGTTTAGTGCCATGGCTATACAACTACAATTTCTCCTCCATCTCCTGCATTTTTTCTTCTCTTTCCTTGTCCTTCTATTCATAATTTTGCACTAACTCCTCCAATTGTTTAATCCTATCTAAAGCCTCTTAGATCTCTTTCCTTACATCTCTTTCTTCTATGTATATCTCCTCTATATCCATGAGCCATTCATTACCTCCCTCTTCATAGTCTCCATGAATGGGACTATCTAGGGTTTCTATATGTAATTTCTTAGTAGTAAATATATCTTTTGATTCTGAATCAAAAGTTAGTACATATGTTTTCCTTTTTTATAGCATATTCATATTACTAGAGGCATCCTCCTTTACCTCAGAGTTTGTTTCTACAATCAGGACATCTTCCTATTGTTGTTCCTTGCTCTTTTCTTCTTCCTCTAGTTCTTCTATATTTTCCTTCGTGGCACTTTGTCTCCTTAATTTGCTAGAGTGTCTTGGTGTAGGTGTTTCTTTCTCAACTCTCTTCTTTTCCTTTTGAACACCCTTCTTCTTCTTTGAAACATCCTCTTTCTTCCTTTGAATATCCCTCTTTTCTTTGGAGTATCCTTCCTTCCTTCTAGTTTAGAGGGTGTAGAAGAGGTAGAGGCACTACCTCTCCTACTCTTCGATCTTTGTGATTTGGAAGAAGATTGTATTTCCTCAATTATAGGTGGCCTAGACTCTGGTTCATTAGGTTCCTCATGCTCACCTTGGCTACAGGTAGGTGAAGCCACAAGTGAGATGTGAGGGCTTTCCCTTACAAGTTCATTTGGGGGTTCTACATTCTTAGGTGCCACAGGTGCATACAACAAACTGTCAATATCTATACATTCCTTAAAGTCCTCCCAATTCACTTGTGGGTATTGAATCCTTAAACTTCTCTTTATCAATAAAGAAATTAAATAGTGATGAGATAGAGAAGTATCACTTTGTTTTCTTTGGTATTATGATGCCATCTATTTCAACAAATTGTAAAGAAAGTTTGGTACATTCACTAATTTATTATGCCTGAGGTGATTGAGTAATTTGAAATGAACTATATATAAAATCTTCTACCTACCATCACAAGTAATATATCTAACAATGTAAGAGGCATAATTCTCCCATAACTAGGGAAGAGAGAGTCTCTTTGTACCTTGTGATGATGAGTCTAATTCCTCTCCTCGTATACAAAATTATTCCCTGGCTGCAACTGCATCAGCTCATGTTGGAAACTCTGCCCCTATTCTTGGTAACCTAGTGACTTATGCAATGGCAGTCTTAGATGCATATATTGAAAGTCCCTTTACCAAAGCTTCATCATATTCAAGAGTAGATTCAAAAATTCTTGTCATATCATCACAAAATAGTCAAGCCAGCCAACCCTGGTAAAAATAGGTAGAACCGTTGCATCCTCTAGAATTTTCTTATGAGTTGTTGGCTTCCTTCAGATGACATCACCTCCCATTTTGGCTTACTTTCTCTTATTAATGCACTCAATTTAGCTTTGGAAATTCAACTCAATCTTCTCTACCACCTTCAAAAACCCTTCACTTTCCTTTTATTTCCTTGTATATTTTTTATTGGAATACCATACTGCAATTTTCCCTTCTCAATACCAGCTTAATTTGAATCATGAAAAAGTTCTAAGTTCGACTCTGGTTTAGACTAAGCTCAAGTTCTCAGGGCTTGAAATTTAGCAATTGGAAATGGTAGCAAACATGAGATGTAAGTAGGAGGGTTTTTCATGTCATTTTTATCCATTGATTTTAATTTAGGCGGTAGATTTCAAAAAGACTAACTAAGTTGTACCCTCCCCCCAACTTAATTACTGAAGTGACCTCACTTCACATTTTTATTGGAAGGAGGTTAAAATATGAAATGATGGAAATTAATGATATGAATAGTTCACATACATGAAGTAATATGAAATATACTATGAAAATTTAAAAAGAAGACTATATTAATCATGATAGTGTACCTGAAGTACTAACTAGAAGAGATAACCATGTGTTGCGCATGTAAAATGAAAAGAATGTATCTATTTGTTAATTCGATGTGACGAAAAATAACTACAAGGTAATGAATGGTGGGGTGACAGGTGCAATTGATGGGATAGGTATTATGGATATGAGTTAGCGATGTGACAACTCAAGTATTTGAAATGTGAATGGGAAACAAAAGAATTATGTCATGGGTACTTATTGTGAAGTGATGGATATTACATGTGGATATTGTGAAATGAATGCACGCGAACTTGCAGTGAATATGGCACCAACTAATTTGAATTTTTGTTTATGCTGCTAGACAATGCTATGGGTACCTGTAGTGTCAGGCCTCATTCTGATTGTTGACAGCTATTAAGTTGCAGGTCCTTATGGCATCGGGACCCTCTATGAATGTGTAATAAAAAAATAGGTTTTGTTGAAGATATATTGAACATTATTATAACGTGTAGTGTGTGCTTGTGAGATAAAACATGAAATTAATCCCGAGTGATCTTAGGGATTGAGTTGTGTAGCTCAATCATAGGGTCATTAGATGTGCCTGGTATATCAAGTGTTGTTGAAGTATCACTCTGTGTGTCATATTTTGTATTTGGTTCACTGTGAGCACCATATTATTGAAATAGGGAGATTATGAAATCATCTTTCTGTAATGGATTCTTGTAAGGAAAGCAGAGGTGCGGAAGCAACTTTCCTAATGTCAAAACCATAGGGAAGTAAGCATACAATACTTTTTGTTTTCAAATTACAATCCAATTAAGACACACATGAATGATTTACAGAACAGAGAAGATACTCAAAGACAATGAACAACAGATTTACGTGGGAAACCCTTTTGGGAAAAAACCCACCACACCAAGCTAAATCTCTTTGTATTTCAATAACAACAAATTATATACAAATCATATAGCAACTCTCTGGTATCAATTCACAGTAGCTTCATTCACTGTTCATCCAGTTACAAAAATGCTCTCAACAATTTGTTTCTCCATGTCATTACAACTCAGAATGCTATCCTTTAAATATTAACACATTTTGATTTTTGTCCTCTGTTCATCCTTATCTACCATTACCCATCATAGACAATTTCCATTCGAGCAATTGATTTTTCCCTGCATGTTGTTCAGATCCAGCGTCGCAACAGTTGCAAAAATCTAACTGCCAACCATTTGAATTTTGCTTCCTTTGATTGGTCCATGGGACGCCACATAGGAAAGTCAAACGGTCAAGGGCGTTCAACTTTGTTGGCATATCGATGAGACACTAACAATGTCTCCCTGATGCCACAAAGTCTTCATATCGATATCGACGCAAGTCCCAACAGTCGGCAAGATGATATAATGAATGCCATGAGTCATACCGAATCCATCAACATCCAATGCATTCCTATCAGCAAGAGATTTCTCATCAGCTAGATTCATGCGGATGCTCACAAAGTCACAATGACTTCAACTTTGCCATCAGAAAGACTTTCCATTCGCCAAGAGGTTTCACCGAGTCTCCTCAAGTTTCACTGGAGCACCTGACAGTCGGCAAGACATTCGTCTTTCACCAAGAGGTTTTGTCAAGTCTCCTCAAGTTTCATCGAAGCACCTGACGGTCAGCAAGACATTCATCTTTCGCCAAGACTTCACTCCGAGCAAACAAGTCTTACCGAGTTGGCAAGACTTTTGTCTTCACCAAGACCTTTCATCGAGCACTGAGACCTCACAATGAGCAACCAAGTCTTACCGAGTCGGAAATATTTTTGTCTTTCGCCGAGACCTCACAGTGAGCGCCGAGACCTCACATCGAGCACTCATGTCTTACAGAGTCGGCAAGACATTTGACCTTTGCCAAGACCTTTCACCGAGCCCTGAGAGCTACTCCAATGACTTCAGTTGTATCCCCATCGGCAAGACCTTCCATTGTCGCTGGGACTTCATACCAAAAACCCTTTAGTGTCACCGTGAAGGCCATATGCTATTGGTAAGACTCTCTTCAGTCCCTAGGACTTCATACCAAGCGATCAAGTCACCCCGAAGACACTAGTTGCTGTGAGTCTTCTTTAAGCCTGATAAGAACATATTGTTGGCCAGAGGTCTCCATTTGACAAAAGGTCACAACGAATGCTTCTTGTCACAATGATAGTTCATTCGGCAAGACACCAACCTTGTCTCAGTGACTTGAAAAATTTCAAAGGATTTAGAACAGTTAGTCAGCCATACATGATTAATGTCACAGTGACTTTTCCTTTCAGGAGTTCCATGTCAGTATGGATTGAGGCACATATTCCAACAATTCTTATATAGCTTCAATCTATGGTCGCTTACAATAAGTGAAAATTTGACTGCATCAATAATGTGTAACTAGATTGCCCCATTAGGATAAACTTGACTAATTCCATAGGGGCCCAACCATCTGGACTGAAATTTTCCTTTGAAATATTTATACCTTGAATTGAATATAGCAGTGCCTAGTCCCCCATAGTGAACTCCTTGGTTTTAATGTACTGATCATGCCACTTCATCCTTTGTTGTTGTACTACCTCATTATGATGGATAACGTCCATCCTTATCTCATCCAATCCATTTGAGGTATGCAACCTTTCCTTTTGAGCTTTTGTCAAGTCCATTTCCAGTTCTACCACTATCCTTAGTGTTTTATATTCAAACTCAATAGGAAGGATTGTTGTCTTACCACATACTAACTCATAAGGTGTAAAACCGGTAGTGGTTTTCCAAGTTGTTTTGTATGCCCATTCTGCTTCAGGTAACCTTACAACCCAATATTTCCTATGTAGTTGCACTGTTTTGGTGAGAATACTTTCAATCTCCCTATTAGTGACCTCCTCTTGACCATTAGCCTAAGCGTGGTAGGGTGTTGACTTCTTATGTCTAATTTGGTATTATTCAACTAGTTCAGTGATGAGGTCAAAGGTAAATTGTGGGCCTTGATCAGTGACTATTTCCCTAGGTACTCCATACCTAGTAAATATATCCTCATATAGAAACTTAGCCACATTGCCATCTCTGGAAAATTGTAAGGGCTTTACTTCCACCCACTTAGTCAAGTAATTAGTACAAACAAGAATGTATTCCTTCTTGTTGGATGTAGGTGAGATTGGTCCAATGAAGTCTAAACCCCATTTTTCAAAAGGTGCTAATGTTAACTGAGGTTGCAATGGAATTTCACCATTCCTTGTTGGTCTTCCCATCCTTTGACACCTATCACAACTCCTTGTGTATTTAACAAAATCTTTGTGCAAAGTTGGCCAATAATAGCCAGTTGTGAGGATCTTAAAGGATATTCTTTTTGCTGCAAAATGACCCCCACATAGCTTATCATGGAATTCCTTCATGATGTCAAAGATCTCATCTTCCCTTACACCTTTTCTCATGATGTTATCAGGGCCAATGTAAAATAGATAACCAAATACCCATGAGTATGGGAAACATTTGTGAACCAGTTGTCTCTTCTCCCTTGGAGAAAAGTGTGGTGGAATCTACCCTGTGACCAAATAATTGGCAATATCAGCATACCAGGGTATATTCACATTTAGAGAAAATAAGTGTTGATGTGGAAATGAATCATCCACCACTCCTTTAGCTGATTGTGTTGGAAATCTTGACAAAAAATCTACCACTACATTAGCTTTGCTAGGTTTATCCACTATGGTAATGTCAAATTCTTGCAAAAGAATTAGCCATCTCGCCAATCTATCTCCAACTATTGGCTTGTTCATTAAATATTTTATTGTTATGTGGTTTGTATGGACAAAGAAAAAATACCCAGTGATATAGTCCCTGAATTTACTAATAGCATACACCAGTGCAAGCATCTCTTTTTTTGTTACAATATAGTTCAACTTTGATCCTTGAAGATTATTATTGATATAGTAAATTGCATACTCTTTATTACCTTCCTTTTGACCCAAAACTTCTCCAATGGAAAAATCTAAAGCATCTGTATGAATATGAAAAGGTAGGGTCCAATTTGGTCCCCTCAAAATAGGTGCTTGAGTCAGGGCTTTCTTCAACTCTTCAAAGGAGTGTTGGCATTCAAATGTTCATTCAAATTCAATGTCCTTACTTAGCAAAACAAATAATAGTACAACAATCTTACTGAAATCTTTAATAAACCACCTAGAGTAGCCTACATGGCCAAGAAATTTTTTGATATCTCTTTGCTTGTTAAGAATAGGTAATGTAGATATAATTTCTATTTTGTGTGGATCAACTTGAATTCCTGCACTAGATATAAAGTGACCCAATACAATTCCTTGTGTCATCATCATGAAACACTTTTCATTGCTAAGTGATAGGTTGTATTCTTTACACATTTTCAATACTTTTTCCAAATTATTGAGAACTTCCTCATAAGTTTCACCATAGGTAGTGAAATCATCCATGTATATCTCCATACAATCATGTGCATAATAAAATAATATGTTGAGTACTTCTCTTTGAAAGGTAGTTGGAGCATTGTATAAGCTGAAGGGCAGAACAAAGTAGGCATAAGTTCCCCAAGGACATGTGAATGTAGTTTTGTCCTTATCCTCTCGAGCAATTTTAATCTAGTTGTAACCACTAAAACCATCTAGAAATGAGAAGTACTTTTTCCCAACTAGAGAATCAAGCACTTTATCTATGAAGGGCAAAGGAAAGTGGTCCTTCCTAGTTGTTGTATTTAGTTCCCTGTACTCTACACAAACTCTCCATTTTCCACCTTTCTTGGGAACAATTACCAAAGGTGAGGCCCATTCACTATTTGATATAGGATAGATAAAACTTGCATCAAAGAGCTTTTGAAGTTCAACTTTCACTATCTCCCTCAAGGAAAGATTCATATGACTGAGGTTTTCAAATGGGTCTATAACCATCATTGATATAAATTATGTGCATACTGTAGACACTTAAAAATGTCCCGAATGATATCGTGCACTTGAATCAGGTATACTAACATCACTTCCTCCTAAAACCCATCCTCTTTTTGCTTAATTTATTAAATTATCCTAGCTAATTAATTAATCATGTCATCTTTCATATATTGATCTAATCAATCTAATCGGGTTAATTCACCCCTTTTCATGCTAACACTTCATCTTATTTAATTAAATACATCAAGTTATTTAATTTAAATCCCTAAGTCCTCTTATTTAATTAAATAACCCTAAGTTATTTAATTAAATATCATTTCACCCTTCCCCTTTTCATTAAATAAATCATTGTTGTGAATACTTCGTCCTAATTTGCATAATTAAAACTTTTGTTTTATTTATCCAATTACCTATCATCCCCACTTGCAGGGGCTTATTCCAGGGAGATATTCCTCCTTTGCATTCCTCAAAGAGAGACATATTCATGAGAGTATTCCTCCCCCTTACTGCACATTAAAACTTTGAACTTTGTTGCTTGTATATTTCCTCACCCATGAGGAATATCCTAAAAGAACAGGCACCTGCTTTCTTCACTCATTTGAAAAGAGAATATTCTTCCTTATGACGAAGCACGAAGACTTCTTGGTACGAGGGTTAACTTACAAGACCGGTACTAGGTTAAAAAGAATAGTTTGTTTTAAAAGAATACTTGAGCTCTCGATTCTTTCGCCGGTCCCATGTGATCATTGATTCTCATCCATTGATGAAGTCCATGATCACATATTTCATCTTCCTCCATCCTTGACCATTGATTAACCTTTTTGATCTCAATCCTTCAGTTCTCATTTGTCCTCCTATAAATAGGTTACTATTTGGAGACAAATGGATCCATCTTTAACAACAAACTTATGTTGTTAAAATCATTTGCACTTGCACTCACATTTAACACCATTTTAACGAATTTACTTTATTAAGCAGCTTGCATTAAGCCGACTTCCATGACAGTAACATGGTGCATCCCATTTAGCTTATTTGGTAGTGGGGTTTTGAATCTTTATAACCCGTCCATTTAGATTATCTTTGCACTCCTGCATCTTGATCATCTTAGCATATATCATGTTAATTTGGCATTTAACTCATGTTTTCACATATTAGTCATCGGTTTCATCGATTCTCTTCAATAGAATCGATTGAAACAAGCTCATTATCCAAGGGATTGGGAAAGGGTCATCGTTCTACATCAATGCGGCACCACTCCCCCAAAAGGATAAGTTCGATGGATTAGAATAGGTGTTTTAAGGTTTTCATACTTTAATATGTTAAGTTTAATGGATTCCTGAAGTCTAGTTTTTATTGAATGATCTTTATTGAATGATGTGTATAGTGGCTTGAATACACTTTACGATTCCCTCATGGATCCAAATTATAGTCAATCCCTTTTAATCCATTGGTCACATTTTGGCGCTAGAAGGAGGGCTCTACTAACTTTGTTTGATGATTTTTTTCTTAAATTTCTGTGAGTTGTAGGTTTCTAGGATAGACCAACACTATTTTACTGCAAAGCGACGCTATTTTTCACCAAAGCAACACAATTGCAAATGCATCACAATATAGCGATGCCATTGATTCTTAGATATAGTGACGCTATTGATTTTTTAATTTATAGTATATCTTAAAATGGCCATTTCTTGGTCATACAGAGGTCTTTTTCGAAGCTTTGTTTTTTGAAATGGGGTAGAATTTCATGCTCTATGCAATGGTGTAGGTGGTTTTAGCGAATTTTGGAGTATAGAATTTTCATTTTTCACTAAATTGAAATCACATTACGGCAAGTCTGGGTTGGCGGGGATTTAAATGCTTAATCATTTATTAACCTAACATCTTGTTTTCTTACGATTTCATCAACATTTGGAAAATGGTTGCAAAGTTTGGAAACATGAATCATTTAATTGAAAAGAAAAAACATTTAAAACTATATTGTAACAAAATGTTTTACATAGCGGGGCAATTATAGCTTGGGCTTATGATGCTTTGGTATTTCATGTTTTTAAGGACCAAACTAGATTTCTTTTGGGCTAAAATGAGCAGTTCAAGTGATTAAAGTGAACCCTCACATCATTTTGCTTGTTGGTTTAAAATTGAACAATTCAACTTTCACACTTCAAACTTGGTGCTTAAAATGAACTCATTTTGCTATGATGGATCAAAATGAACATGTGTTTGACTTGCTTGAGTAGACTTGTTGTGCGTATCCACTCCCCTTGTGCTTCGTGCAATCTTGGGTGAAGAGAAATACACAATTATACTTTTTTTCTTAGAAGTGCTAATCCTCTCCCCTTGTGCCTATTGGAAATCTTGGGTGACGAAAGTAATTTTACGCTTCAAACATGTGTTGCAACTAGAGGCCCACCTCCCAACTTTGTGAGAGGGAACAATAGCGGTGCTTTCTGTGGCTCACTATATAAATAATATGGGTGTGAAAGTCACTAACCGACTAATTTGTGGTTGTCCCCATATGATGAATGTCTCCTCTAGCATCCTTGTGATGCATCCAACCCCTTAAATGTTTCTAAGGGTTGGGGGCCTCTTAATTGAGTGAATCATCATGTGTATGGCACTAGTCTATCCCTAATATGGTCATTAAAATCCTTGTTTGTAGTGGCTAACCAAGTCCAATTTCCAAAACATATTTTAAGGTAGTGCATTGGAGTAGCATCGCTCCAAGAAGTTACTTACCATGTATGGTTTTTGATTGAGGCAATAAAGCAAATGAGGAAGGGACTCCTTTGATTGGCATGCCAAGACATTACATTTCCTTGACATAGCCTATTTGTCCACTTCATCTTCTTGGATTAATTGTCTCTTCCGAAGGGTGGTAAGCCTACTAAGAAATATGTACCTGCTCTATCTAGGATTGTAAATGCTTGAGAGTCAGTTTAACACTTGCTTGGGTCCAAAACAATTGCAAACAAACATCAACAATTCTTTTCAAAATTTCAAACCCTTTGGTCTAGGTATGGATACCTTTTGACAAAACCTTGATATTGATGCTTTTCTTAAGGATTTATTCTTAGAGACTTTTGGTTTATATCTCAATCCATACTTCCCAAAGTTAACCCTCGGGTAACTGTAGCATAACTTCATCTTTTCACAGAAATGGACCTTGTGAAATTAGTGATGTTTTTTATAGACATTTGGTTTAAAACTTAACCAAGACAAAGTGTTTGTGGTAAAAGAAACTCATTTAAGCAAGATAGAGTGACAAATTAGAACTTCCCCACGACCATTTTGGCATCTAATTACTTAGGTGGAACAGCAAACTTTATTCCCATTGGGTAAAAGCACAAAATTGTGTCACACTTTATAAAGGAATCAACCAACAAAAAAAAAAAATTATGAACTTCGACCACATAAAAGTGGTCTTTATGCTTTGAATTTCAAAATGGTGTAAACTAATGAAATGTAGAAATTTTGATGAAGTTTATTTCTATAATTTTAAAAAAAAAAAAATTAAAAATTCATTATGTTTTTTATCAATTTAAGGATAGATTTTGGAATCTCTTTGAGAATTTTAGAAAGAGTGACTTCAAAGTTGTCAAAGTAGAATTAGAAAAAACTTCATTTCTCTGTTTTTTCTCCAAATAGGTAACTTCAATATCTTGTGCATGGAAAAAAAAAAAAAAATTTGATGTATATTTTTCTCGTAATAACGTTTTAAAGTCAAACATGTCAGAATTTGACAGTTTTCACGGGCCATCGACTATTTTCAATTCTATGAATCATTTTCAAAAAACAAATTATACCCTTTTGAGGAAGACTCTCTCTTGTGCCCCATATAAGTTTAATTTTTTTAAATATGTTTTACTATTTTTTTAAATTTCTAATTAGCCTCTTTTTTAATTTTAACAACCTACTTGCATTATTTTAAAAATAAAATATATTAGAACTAATCAAAATATTAAATATATATATATATATATATTGGATTCAACACTCCAAGCTCTACAAAAGGTTATTTTTCTTTTTTGCAGAAAATCGTTCTAACTTGAGAAATACTCTGCCAAAGTTGAATGTTTCAAAAAATTCTGAAAAAAGGTGAGTTGGTTGCCAAGTAGGATGCCAACTAGACATGCTTGGTCGAGTATGTTTCGATCGATCATGTTTTGGCCAGAAATTTATTGATATTTCCAAGCTATAAATACCAGATACACTCACTATTTTCATGTTTTTGGCTAGACGTATTCGGTTGAGTGGCTTTCGGCTGAAAAGGTACCTACCATGTCAGTGCCACATGGTTTTGATTGAAAGCCACTTGAAAAAATATCTTTCGGCCAAAAATAGTTCGCTCAAAATTTTTTATTTGGCCGAAAGTGTGACACACTATTGTGCTTTTACCGTGCTATCATACAAGGAAAACATTGCAAAACATTGAGTCCAAATTCTATTGTCAAAATTATTTGGTCCTATTTCCAAAATCATTTGGGTTCTATTTTACCAAAATCATTGAGTCTTAGGGTTTGATCACTTTAAAGGTATAGCATGTTTCTCACTACCTTGGTCTTGGAAAATAAAGGCTTATTCTAGGTCAACATTGGGTCAAACATTTCATGCATCCTTCATTATATTTCATCCTTCACCAAACTTTGCAAAATTTTGAACACACTAGAACACTGTGGACTTAGACATCAATCAATCCAAACCCTAACTTAGCTACTTTGTAAGTCAAATGAATCCTTTTCCATGCATTTGGTTAATTTAGCTATCATTTGTGGAGTAGTTTATCTTTAAGGTCACAAGTCTACCTTAAAGATTCACAAATTCATTAACATCCTTTATCCAAACATCAAACAATCAAACCTATAGTCAAAAGTGTTGTCCTAAAACATTTGCAAAGATCACTTCCCACATCATTCACCTTTTTCAACCCCCACTATCACCATTGCTCCAAAATGACTTAGAACATCCCTTCTACCTAAATTTGAGTTAACTAGAGAGTTCAAACACTACAAATCTCAACGCAACTCTCCCATAGGTGAACCAAAATTTATGGTAAAGACAAGATCACAACACAAGAGAATCATGGAGAAAACCAAATTCTCATCTACCATCAGTGATACCAACCCTCAAGAATTTGATCCATGATGTCATTCTACCCCCGCACAACAAATCCAAGATCCGGTAGGACCATATGAGGTAGAAGATGTGACAAACAACCCACTTCAACTTACTAAAGATGAACTCCTTGAGTATGAACAAAATCATCCAACTTTTCTCCTACAAAATTTGACACTAGGGTTAACCCAATCTACGATTCAACCAACTCCATCCCTTGTGCCATGTCAACCCTTAACATCTAGTCTTGCAACTAGGCTATGAACCAACCTTGGTCTCACTTCATGTCTAGGAACAAACACAATTGTGGGTATTCACAACATGACCATTCCATTAACTGCCAACCTTCCCCAAAACACAAGTTGGATAACAACATTTGGAAAAACACTTACATTCTATGATGCCACAACAACCTCGACATTTCAAGTGCAACTATCTTCATCCATCACCACAAATACCCCAAGTGTGCCTAATGTTACATAAGGTAATATGAACCAAGTGCCTCAAGTAGGAAGATAAGGGCAAGTTAACACTCTCACACAAAGTCAACCCATGTCACAAGTGGTTCCAACAACCCCATTGACACATCAAAACAAGTGGTTACCCAAGCTACTCAAGTCAATCCACCATCTGCATTAAACCCATCTACCATCGACCCAAATCAAAACAACCCCTTGGTTACGAATCCCATCAACCAAGGTCCTTGATCCCACCTCAAATACAACAAGGGAACCCCCTACCCATCGGTCAAGGGAACCCTTTGAATCAATTACAAGGTCTAAATATGCCATTACCATCGCAATACCAAATGGCATCAACATCATCTTTCCCCTTGGTCCCCCATGTCATGCAAAATCAAATGGGACCTCAATCTTACATTCCTCCACCTCAATCCACTATCCTACAAGGAATGTTAAACCAAGGGAACCCCCAACCTCTCATCAACAACCTGTGACCCACACAAAACATAAGTACCCTAAACTCATCACAGATGTCCCAACAACCAACTCATCCTACATTGTAAGCACATGCCTTATATTTACAACAAGCACAACAAGCCTATCAACAAGCCATACAACAACATCAACAACCGTAAGCAGCGTTAACAAGATGACAACAACAACAACAAGCAACCTTAGTAGCACAATAATAATAACAAGAAACCTTAGCAGCACAACAACGACAAGCAACCTTAGTAGTACAACAACAACAAGAAGCCCAACAAGTAGCCTTAGTAGTACAAAAACAACAAGCACACCAAGAAACCTTAGCAGCACAACACGAAGCCTTAGTAGCACAACAAGAAGCCTTAGTAGCCCAACAAAAAACTCAACAATATGCCCAACAACAACAATTGCTCACACAACAACAACAACAGGGTTTTTACTATAACCCTCAACTAAAAATTGCCAATACAAACACGTTTGGGATATATACGCCTCCACCACTATCACCTTCGCAATATCCCACATCACCATGTACTCACCATACAACACCTCATCATATCAAAATCCCACGTATAACACATCTTTCATCCTGCTGGGTGAAAATTATGTAATCCCTTTTCAATAGATTACACAACCTTGATTTCAACCATAGCTGTGTGAAATGTAATATCTCCTCTCAGAAAGGGGAGGCACCCTTCTTACTGCTTACTGAAACTAAGTAAAAATAATTAAGTATTCACAAAAATGTATGCTACAACTAAGAGATGGGGGTCTGTCACATTCATACTTCTCTCTTTTTTCATAGAGTATGTTTTACAATGCTTCACAGTTGGTAGTTCTTATTCAATACAACTTTTAAACTAAAAACAAAGCAGTAATTCCAATATCTCTATCTTGTCAAAGCAAAGCTTAGAGATACCAGCATGATAACAATAAACAATAAAATAAGAAAAGCTCATGAAGGCACAAAGTCGTTTCATAGCTTTTCACCAATGGATCCTTGAGATATGTAATGAGCATCGTATTAGAAGCACAAAGTATTCTAGATACAACACAAAAATTCCACAAACAACATGAACAATTACAAGCACAAATTCTTGTAGATAATCCACAAATAGTTATCCAAACAGTATCACAAGCCTGAATAAAGAGTGCAACACAAAGTTTACACAGATTTATTCAAAGCCCTTAGATCTCACACACTAATTGCTGCCAATCTTAATCAAATCCAAAAGACAATTGACCCAACACAAAGTCTGGTATGCAACTTTCTTCTTTATTGATCAAAATAGATACACAAAGATGAACACAAAGTTACATGTATTTGCTTCTCAAAATGGGCAGCACTTCGTTGCAAAAGATAAAAGATAAAGATTACAAAAGAATTCCCTCCTATTTATAAAAGAGAGGGAAGAGAAAATCTAGGAATGTAGATGAGAAAAATTAGGAAAGTTAGGTGAGCCAATTTAGGAAAATCTCACCTAACATACCGAGTTATTCAAAGATGTTGTCCATCTTTTTGGGAAAAAATCTCTATTTTTACATGTAATTACATCTCAAAAAAAGACATATAAGATGTCGAGAACTATTTAAAAAATGCATAAATGAAAGAAAAAACTATCTAACACTGGAGAAAAAGAAGTCTTCATGGTTCCTTGTATTGGTTGCAAAAGTCGTCATATTTCTTCTTTGTCTCCAGGACAAATGCCTCATCTGGTGATTGATCTTCTAGAAAATGAGTGAATATTCTTGCATATGTCAAGATGCGTCTTGAGATTATCAAGAGAAATTTGTATGTCACAAATTGCATGCATGGAGGCCTTTGAAAAGTTTGCATCCCCCACTTGCTTCATGACAGCTTCCTTGTAGATCTATGAAAGTTCACTGGCTGAGAGGAAAATATGATCTTCATCAAGGAGCTTACCCGGTAACCCCTTAACTCCATTTTCAAGGATAACAAGATGTCCTTCAACATCTTCTTGTACTTGGTGGATATCATCGATAAGAGACTTGATCACTTGAATGCAGTGCTTGAAGGATTCTCTTACCTCCACATATTTCTCTTTGTACGGAATTACTCCAACTTCCACCAACTTACTTAGCTTTGCCTCTTTCATTCGTGACCAAAACGAGAGGCATTTTTCAATTTCTTTTTTCTCTTGGGAAAGAATGCTTTCTTCCTTATCAAGCTCTGATTTTAGTTGGCTATCTGAGTGGTCTTCTCATCCGCAACAACTATGACTTGAGAACCATGTTCTTTTATTTCATCAATGAAATCATACAACACTTTACCTTTAGAAGCAAACTTCTCTGCCTTTTTCACTATTGGATCCTCAAGGCTTACCATAGCCAAAGGTTGTACATTTCCTGAAGAGCCTGCTAGTTTCCTCAAAACAACTGCATAACTCTTGGCCTTATCCTTGTACATGTTTCGAGCTTGTTCCACCTTGTCAAGACTTCTTGCTAAGGCATCTAGGACCACCTATGCATCTTCCTTTGCACTTTCATTTGTCACTTTTCCAAGTTGGAATCTCGTGACTGTGTAGTCCTCCATGTTTACATCACCTTCTTCTTGCGGGGATAGACCAATCTCTACAAACTTATGACTAGTTTTCTCAACATGAAGCCTTGAATGTACCTTCGCCCTTTTCTTCCCCTTGGCTTTTGGAGGGGCTATCTCTTCAAGATCGAGCTCTTCTAGAGAGATCATTTGTTTCTTTTGCTTCGATACTTGAGAGACCAACCAAGGAGGAAGGGAGGAAGTGTGTGCTTCTTGACTCACTGTCAACTCTTGTGTC
>VDFB02010080.1:0-33076 GCA_007258455.2 Sequoia sempervirens
AAGGTAGTGAACCTGCTTGATGTAAAAATGCTTTGGTAGACATGTGGAGCAAATGTAGGCATCGCATTAACCGTCACCATTTGATATTTATGCAGTTGTAGTATGTTTTGTGCAATGTAATCAGCGATATGAATATAACCAACAAAAATCTATTTTCTATAATTCATGGATTGAACTCTGTATTTTATTTGCTCTCAATGTTTGTATGCTATGGAAATGCCATTACATTTTAAAAAAAAGTAGTTTCTTACTATTTTTCTTCAATTTTTTATGTTTTTTTGTAAATCTACCAAAAAACCCTAGTTTTTCTACCAAAAACAATATTTTGAAAAAAATCAACTAAAAATAAACAAATCTAATTAAAAATTTGATAAAAAATTAAAAACTTTACCTGATAGAGATGGGCTCCAAATCGGATATCGGATTTTGCTCTACACTATGCGCCTGTCGCCGATGAGCCGAAAACAAATATGAATGAGTTTTGGTCGTGGGTTTTTTTTTTATATATACAGTTCAAACAAATTGGATATCCGATTCGAATCCGATATCTGATTTGAATCGGATATCCGATTCCTAAAAGCAAGTTGCCTTTTGCTTCGGTCGGAATGGGATTTATTTATATTTAACAAAATCGGATATCCGATTCCTAAAACTAAGTTTTCCCTCTGCCTCGGTAGTCACCCCAGCTCCAAAAAGTCAACTCACCATTTTCGCGTTTTTGAGTCGTAGAAACACATATTTTTTTCTCCATTGCCACTTTTTGGCATACCATGATCCTGCACATGCCCGTGTACAAACCCAAAATGGAAAGAGGGTAAAGTGCAATGCAATGACCTAGAAGGCAATGTGTAAATACAATTTTTAGATTCTAAACAAGGTAATTTTCTGATTACACTATACAAAAATCTGAAAATGAAGTCTTGTAAATGTAATTTTGAAATCACACAATGTACTAAATGTATTGAATTAAGCTAAATATGATCAAATTGATGAAATAAAATTTTTGCAAACAGTAATAGAAATCTAAAAACAACAAATAGAACTATAGAAATGGATATTTTAATGCCCAAAAATTTAGATTATGGCCTGATCAAGGACTCATTTTCCCTAGGGTGAATGGTTCATATATTAGGGTTTTGAAACATTTTTTTACAAATTTTTAAATGTTTTCCAATGGTTTTCAAATTCAGGTTTGTTACAGCAAATTTCAATTCATTTTTTGTAAAATTCAATGTGAAATGCAAGTGAAAAATGTGACAAAACGATAACCTAAAATACCTAGTTTGATATGCAATTTTTGTGTCAATTTTCAAATTTAAGTTAATATGATGTAAAAAATATGCAAGATGATTGACCTTTTGTGTTTTTCAGATTTAAAGAATGCAAAATATGCAATCCTAAAACCCTAGACAAAATGCAAAGTTGAATGAAAACTAGAAACCCCAAATGAGACCTAATTCAATGCAAATGAATGCAAGATCTAAATCTAGGATGAAAATGGACTCCAAAATCAAAAAATTACAATGCTCAAAAGGTCAAGTTCACCAAAATGAAATGAAGGAAAAAATAGGTTCACCATAATGAAACATATGATTCACCTATTTTACTCTAATTTCATTCAATATGTGTGAAATATTATGCAAATGAATAATAGAAATTAAATGTAACCCAAATACCAGTCAAAAGGAAGATATAGAAAGGGTCAAGTGATGTGTACTTTTACCAAAAGTGCTTCTTCAAACCTCACTAAGGACTCATTCACCCTATGGAAAATAGGTTTTGGCTAGGGCTCCGAAAATCAATTTTTTGGTTTTGTTCCTCTCAATCTACACTCCTAGATTCCAATTGGTCAGTGTCAAAAAGAAAGAAATTAAACATGTAGCTCAGTTTCCATGATTTTACAAGAAAGGTGACAAATTTGACAACTTTGCAAATTTCTCCAATTTTTCTCTTCGATTGATCTTCAACCTAAAACCTATGATAACATATCAAAGAGAGAAAAGTGTTGATTGTTAGAGAATAGGGGTATGCCTTGGTCAAGCCCCATTTTGGTAATTAAACCTTGAAATGAAACAATGCATGAAAGGAATGATGAATGAACAAATGCAATGTTACAACTCACCACACCTTATTTGAACCCTGGATAAATCTACAAACTAGCATGAAGTGGCCTCAATGAATGTAGATCTTGATCATGAAACTTGATGTTAAATAATACCTTTGATATGCTTGATTAGATATTGAATGCTACATCACCATATTAGCTCAAACAACATACATGATGTAATTCATCTTTGACATGGAAAATGGGATCTTGATTGCTGCAATAATCTTCTACAAATCTATCCTTCAATGCCTTAGAATTTTCTCTTGAATGCTCTCTTGATCATAAGTTTACTATTAGGACTTGAACACTTGAGAGCTTAGATTTTTTAGTTATGAAGCATAGTGCAATAACCACTTATTTATACATATCTTGACATTAATTCCTGAAATTCAAATATCAAAAACCAAAATTGAATTATAGATTTGAAATCATTAAAGTAGGTTGCCAAAAACATATTTCAAAGAGGGCTCATAGGCCTAAGTGAAGACCCATTCACCATGTGGAGAATGGGTCCTAGGTCACTTACCTAGGACACACTTTGGGAAAGGTAAAATTTTATGTAAAAATAGGGTCCTAGGACCTAGTGAGGACCCATTCGCCATCTGGTGAATGGGTCCTAGGACACACATCTTTCAAAATTAAGTATTGTGTAATGGTATTTATGAATGTTGGGTTTTATCCCTCAAAATTTGCATTAAATTAGGCTAGGATTTGAATTAAACGAGCCAATTAAAGCAAATTAACCTTAATTAATTAATAAAGCCCTAGATTAGTGTGAAAGTGTAAAGATACACTTTACAACACCCTAAATAAGGCACAATTAAGTCCATTTAGTTTAGAAGGGCCCTAAACTTAATGTGAATATGTAAAACATGTTGCAACGCTAAATTAAGGCAACATTAGGCTCATTTTAATATTAATTATTCCCAAATTAAGTGGATGCTTTTTTGTTATATCACTAAAAAAAATATTTTTACCTCTTGATTTTTGTTTGCAAATTTAGGTGGAAGAAATCTTGAAGATCTCTTGAAGAGAAAAATTTAAGTTGTTAAGTTGCAAAAGTTGTCATAAAACTTGTCATCTCACAGAAACTCATCTACATAATTTATTTCTAGCTTTTCAAACCTAAAACTTGTGAAAATTAAGAGATTCAAATCTGTAGTAAAGGCTCCCAAAAGTTACAAACAAACCCCAACTCAGGAGCTATTTTCCCTTGGGTGAATGAGTCCCAGGTCAATTTCAACAGAGCGCTTTTGGTGACTAGTACACATCATCTTACCTCTCTTTGATATGTGATCTTATTTCTAGTTCCATCAATATTGAACTTAATCTATTAGATCCAAGTTGTAGATTACATTTTGGGTTTGATTTACTATTTTTAATCTTTCTCCCTAAAGTGTTGTTTAATCAAGACCCTCATCCTTACAAAAAAGGGAATTAGTAGATTCACACTTTGACTTTATTCATTTCATTGTTTGGATCTAATTTCCTAATGAAATAGAGGAAAATAGGTCCCTAATTATTTCATCAATCTGATTTTGGATCACACTTCACTTTACCTCCTATTTTTCTTTGTTTCATTTTTAGTGAACCCAATGTTTGATCATTGCATTTTTCTGATTTTGGAGTCCATTTTCACCCTAGATCTAAATTTGGCATTCATTTTCATTGCATTGCATTGAATTGAATCTCATTTATGGTTGTTTATGTTTCATTATCTTTTATTTCATTTAGGGTTTTAGGATTGCATCTTTGTATTCTTTAAATCTAAAAAATACAAAAGAAAATTAGTCATTTTGAAAATCATTTACATAGCATTGCATCATCATTCATTTACATTTGAAAATTGAAACAAAATTGCATATCAAATTAGGTCTCTTAGTTAGCCATTTTTGTCATATTTTTCATTTGCATTTAACCTTAATTTTATGAAAAATTTAAACTATAACTCACTGTTTTAGATCAAAATTTGGAAACCACTAGAATCAACTCAGAAATCAATTTTTTTTTTTTTAAACCCTAACCTTGGACCCATTCACCCCTAGGTGAATGAGTCCCTAATTGAGGTCATTTCCTAAATTTTTGGGCATTAAAACATTTCTTTCTCCATTCTACTTTGCTAGTTTCAGATTTATGTTTCAGTTTGCAGAATTACTGTTACTTGAAATTCATCATATTAAGATTCATTTGATAAATTTAGTGCATTGTGTGATTTTGAAATTTCATTTACAAGACATCATTTTTAGAGTTTTACATAGAATAATCAGAAATTTATCTTGTTTAGAATCTAAAAATTGCATTGCACTGTACATTCTAGGTTACTTCATTTCCTTTCACCCTCTTTCCATTTTGGGTATACATTGAGTTTGTGAAACTTGTATGAGCTTCACAAGTTGCAGTCCTATTACTAATACTTTTGTGAGATGTATTTTGAGATTCATGTCATCCCATGATACACTATTCATCATGGATATTGGGTTCTCCAACTCTTTCACTAATAGTGTTGATAGTCAACCCTCTATGGATCATAGTCTTCACACCTCATTTTAAATGACTTCCCTACCTACAAACAATGTGCAGGATGTTGAAACAATAGTTTCTAATATCCCACAAGAGAACATAAGAAGGAGAGAATAAGAAATAGAGAAATTGAAAAACTTTGTGACTTATGAAAACATTGCTAGTAGTTCCATTCTAGCTTTAGATAATGTGAGGAAAATGCTTGAAAATGAACATAGAATAGATATTATGTGAAGTCTAGATCATATTGTTGATAAGAACATCCCTACCATGACTAGTTGTGCTCATGATTTAGGGTATATTCAAATCCTATGTGGAAATTCAATTCCTCCTTCCACAACCCTTACCTCTATCCCTACATATACTAGTACTTGTGTTACCACAACCATCCAACCTACTAACAATGCCAACACTTCCTTAGGTATTTCCACTAGTAATCCTTCTAGCATTGTAAATTTAAATCTCATATCTCCTCAACCATTCCCCCTCAAAAATATACAAGTCACTATCCCTCCACATACATACACCACTCCACCTTATTCCCCTCCATCTCAAAATACCAACAATGATCCAACCTTTAACACATTTTTTGAAAACATGTTATCCCTTCAACAAAAAATCACCATACTAAACCAAAACAAAAATGGCCAACCTTTACAATACATCAAAACCAATCCATTATCCTTGGAGATATTGAGAACACAAATGCCATAAGTTATAGAGGTTCCTAGGTTTGAGAAATATGGTGGGAAACAAGATCCTATTAGCCATGTTTCCACTTACATAGCATTATGTAGTAACTTCATTTTTGAAGATAAACTCTTGGCCAAACTCTTCCCTCAATCCTTGAAAGATGTTTCTTTGGATTAGTTTTGCTCCTTACCGAATAATTCAATTGGTTCATTCAATGAACTTATTAATTCCTTTTACAACCACTTCCAAATTCACATGGGTCCTAAGATTACGTCAGCTGATTTGATGACATGTAAACAAAAGGATGATGAAAAGGTCATTAATTTTATAGTGTGCTAGTAAATTTTTTATTCACAAATAAACATTAAGATTCCTGATGCCAACCTTCAAAGAATGTTTATTTCCAATTTTCAAGATAAAATCCAAACTAAGGTTGAGATGATGAGGTTTCGTTCCTTCACACAGCTGTGTACAACCCTTTGTGATTATCGAAATTCAATTAGCAGTCATGAAGTGAAAACTCCCTCCAACTATCCTGAAAAGTTTTAATACACACCTCAAATGAACTACCAACCTTTCAAGAAAAAAATAAGGGATTCCTATAGCTTAATTCCCCTCAATCCAATCAAAATGGTAATGCCCAAGTGGTTCCTATAAAGATAAAAAAACCATACGCCTTTGCTGATAGAAATAGACAATTTACACCACTACCTGATACCCTTCATAATACCATGTTGTAGCTCTTTGAGAAGAATTTGATTTCCCTACCTCCTATTAGAGTTCCTAATCATACTAATCATTTAACTTCAAACTACAGACCAAATTATTATTTCCATTTTCATCGATAAAATGAACATGATTCAGAACATTGCAAGCTTCTTAAACATCTTGTGAAAGACCTCATTGATTCTAATCATATTCAAATTGGAGGCACTAATGATCAAGTTAATAAGTCTATAGCTCCTCCTAATCAAAACCTTCTAATCTTCACCAATCCTATGTCTAATCATAATATTTCATTTGTCAAATCTAGTGAAACAAAGAATGATGTGATGAATGTAGACATAGATGATGAAAACATGAAAGACAATGAGATCAACCTTATGAATGATTCAATTACATATATTGACACTAAACCTTGCAAGGGCCTAACTAAGATGTTTCTTCACATTTATTTCTCACAACAAGACATACTTAAACATTCACTCAATGGTCCTCTTTACATAGCTAGAAGAATCAATTACAAACCTATTGATGGGATGTTAATTGATACCATATATGTAGAGAATGTGATCACTGAAGAATTCCTATTTGTACATTAGCTTTATCAAGATACATATGAAAAATTGAAAGCATGGATCAAAATTCATAATGGTTTTTTTTTCCCTATGATTGGTTAGATAAATCTCCCTCTAATGGTTAGACTAAAAGAATTAAATGTCTCATTCACAACCATAATGTAATCGAACCAATTTTGTGTGAATTTAGGCTATCCATGGATTCACTCTATGAATTTTGTCCCATTGGTTGTGCATAAATTTTTTAAGTTTCCATTTGGAAATGAAATATTTACTATGCATCTTAGTAGCTTTAATCTTGTGTCTTCACATGGGAACTTTTTATTGGATTTCTTTTGGCTCAAGCCTATTGAGCCTATTCAACCCTGTGAAGACTTATTTTTCAAATCCTATCAAAATTTTAAGGAATAATACATAGCATAATTATCTCTTAGAAATATGCCTCAACCCATGATGGAGCCTACCATCCTTGATGAGACCATGATTGAACCAAAAGCCCTTCCAAGTATCCAAGACCAGCTTGTGACAAATCCTATACCTATTTCATGTAAGAGACCATGAGATAATAAAAAAAATTGTTGTGCCTCCTAAAGTAAAACAAGTTTACAAAGCTAAAGAGAGTGATTGAATAACCTCCCATGGTTTCTTTTGTTCCTCCCTTAAGGGAAGAAAATAAACCTATGGTTGATAAACCCACTCCTACACAATAACAACTTGAAAATCGAATGAAAAGAAACCAAAATTATAGAGAGCATAGGCATAAACGTCATGATATTGCTCATTCATTACAAGTAAAAGAAGAAAAGAACAACATAAAAAACCAAAATAATTTTTTTTATGAAGCAATGCATGATACCTCATCACAACATAAACAAACTTCTATCGATATCATCATTATACCTCCCATTGTGATTAATCTAGATGATGATATTGAAATTTCTAAGATTGATGAGGAAGTGTATAGTGAACTAAATTTAATTTTTTCCTCCTCTATGAGCTTAAATGATGATCCTCCTAATAAGAGTATTGAACTTGGTGCTTGTCCTTTGGCTCTAGAGTTTTCTACCTTTTGCATACACTAATCAAGATTGGGATGCAAATGACCTGCTATAAGTTGACTCACATGTGAATTACTAGTCTTTTGCTTTATTTTCTTTTATGCATTCTTTGTGTGATTGCATGTGTGTAATGTGATCTCCCCATATTTTTCTATTTGATGTATCTCTTTTTATGTGCATTCCTCTATTTGTATCTACATTCTTCTATATATCATAAACATTTACCTTTGATTTGGTCCCGTGTTTTCCTTTTGGGGATGATGCAAGGCATCGAGACATTTAGATATCTTCCACATTGACCCAAAATATTTTTATTTTGTTTCACTCCCTATGTGTCATTCCTCCTATTTTGTGAGTATTTGGGGAATGATGACATTTCCAAGCTCTATAAAAACATTGTAGCAAAGATATATTGACCCCGAATCCTTAGATCCCTTATGTGTTTTGGCATTTAATTTTGGGAGCAACCCCTTCCTCTCTTTTTCATGACTTATCTTCATTCGAGAACATATGACTTGGCATAGGGCTTTCTGAACAAGCTCTCATGTCTTCTTTACTTCACATTTGGATACTTTAAAGTAAATTTCTCCCATCAATGGTGCTAGCTATTTATCTAAAGTGGGGGCATACATTGACATTATGTTTGGAATTCCTCATGTTTCATTGTGTGATTTTCTTTCTTCTTGTGATGTTTCTTTTTCTTGGTGGTGTCATTGGGTTTGATTTCCTCCAAGAGCGTGATATTTCTTAATGTATGACTTTCCTCTTATTAGTGATGCTACACATTGCATTCCCTAAGTTGAAATTATTTTACCCTTGACTTGTCCTCTCTTGGAGATATTAGGCATGATGTTCCCTAAGAAGAGACCTTACATGAACTAAGCAAGATCCATTTTATTAAACCCTTACTTACATTTTTGTTCATAAGTGTTTAGCATAACGCATGTGAAGCCTAAACCCTCTTCAAGGCCACCAAGCATAACACACTTTTCTTGTCAATGAAGCCTTGCCTTGTTCATAACTACTTAGCATAATACAACATGTCAGGCCTTGTGAAGCTTGAAGTATCATTTTGTGGTGTCTTATTCAAGTTGTTAGAGGGATAGCTTTGATATGGTATGGGAGCCTAATAAGATTCTCTCATTTGCCACCTATTAGGGGTTGACCTAGTGGACATCCTAAGGTTCCATTAGCCTAGAGTGAGTGTGTGTTGTTTGCATAGTGTACATCATGTTCTACTTGTGAACATTCTTGAAAAAAGAGTCAAAAAGTGTTCCACATCACGTTGGATAGTTAAGGCTTGATCCTCCACCTTCTCTTGGAAAAATAGCTAAATCATATTCCACATCACATTGGATAGTTGAGGCTTGATCCACCCCCTTTGTTCTCACCTTTTCTTTTAGGTCTTTGATGTTGTATGATTGAGTATCCTTGTCATTGTTGCATACACATGTGTTTTGAATGTCTACTTTAGTGAGTTTTCATTGGTGCTCATCATCTCACTAAAGTGGGACCTAGTGTAGAAAAATGTATCCCTTTACATTTTCACACCTAATTATGAATTAATATTAAAATGAACTTAATTATGCCTTAATTTAGTCTTGTAATATGCATTTTACATATTCACATAAATTTTATGGCCATATTAATTAAAAATACTCAATTGCGCTTTATTTTTAGTGTTGTAAAGTGTACCCCATTACACTTTCACACTTATTTAGGGATCCCTTAATTATTGAGCTTAATTTTTCTTAATTGGCCCTGTTAATTCTTGAATCTAAGCCTAATTAATCATGTTTTTTGAAGAGGAAACCTGACATTCATTAATGCCTTAACATAACACTTCTCAGTGTGTCCTAGGTGAGTGACCTAGGATCCATTCACCCATCTGTGAAGGGGTCCTCATTTAAACATAGGACCTAAATTTAAATTATGTTTTTAGTGGTATTTTAATATCTTCAAATCCATATTCAGATGTTGGCTTGTGTTATTTGAATTTCAAGAAATTAATGTTACATACCTATAAATATAATGTCATTTCACTATGTTTCACCTAGCAATTTCCATAAGCAACCTAACATTTTCAAGATTATCTTAAGAGAAATTTCAAGAGAATTTCAAGAGAAATTCAAGGCATTCATGAGAAGATTTATTGAAGAATTATTGCAGCAATGAGGATGCAATTGACACAAGAAGGTCTTCTTGCATCATGCATGTTATTGGAGCTAATATGGTGATGTAGTGTTCATGATCCATTCAAGTATTCAAAGCATTATTTCAAATCAAGATTCAAGGTTCAAGATCCACATCCATTGAAATCATTTCATGTAAGTTACAGATTTGCATTCTAAGGTTTATTCAAGGGTTTGGTGAGTTGTGACATTGAGTTGTTCATTCATCATTCATTCATGTTTCATTATTTCATTTCAAAGTTTGATTACCAAAACAAGGTTTGACTAAGGAAAACCCCCATTCACCAAAAATAAAAAAAAATCCCTCTTGATTTGTGTTTACAAATTTAGGTGGAAGAAATATTGAAGGTCTATTGAAGAGAAAAAATGAAGAAGTTTTCAAAGTTACAAAAGTTGTCGTAAAATTTTTCATCACACATAAACTCATCTACAAAATTTATTTTCATCTTTTTGAACCTAACACCTAGGAAAATAGAGAGATTCAGAGATGTAGCAGAGGCTCCATAAAGTTGTAGAAAAACCCTAACTCAGGACACATTCGCCCCTGGGAAAATGACTCCCAAGTCAGCTTCAACAAAGCACTTTTGGTGATTAGTACACATCATCTTGTTGGAGTACTAGGACCACTGAGACGGGGGGTGAAGCAATGGTCTATAATCTCTTAACATTTTTACACCTTTAAGCTACTTGTTTGGCAAGAGAGAGAGAATCAAGATACTTAAACCAATTTGTCTTTGACTTGAACAACAAAGAAACAAGATTAAAAACTTGACCATGCAAACAAATTAGATCACAAACAAGAGGTACCATAACTCAAAACAATTTAGGAGTGGAAAACCCTCATGGGGTAGAAAAAATACTCAATTTCCTCACTGGGTTAATCAAAATGCCTCACTGGCATACATACATCTGCCTTACTGGCATACATTCATTTGCCTCATTGGCATACACTTGCCTCACTGGCATACATTCATTTTCCTCACTGGCATAAACTTTCCTCATTGGAAAAACACAAGCCCCACTAGCAACACCAATCTCAATACAAGAAGATAAACACAGAGTACTACGTACTCTATCTACATTAATATCATTAGTTATAGATGACTTCTATAACTTAGATAGAAAACACCTTATCTCTCCTTTATAGGACCATCATATATTCAATATAGGATAATATTACTCTAGCATCATAGAACACATATGAACAATGAACAATGTAACATGTCTACATCTTCATGAACAAAGTATACATCAATTCTTAATAACTATATGAAACCAATACCAACAAAACAATAAAATTAATCACATCTTCACCATCACATATTTCTGTATCTTTTAACTTTGTCATCTCTTTTCACATCTTCTCTTACAGGAGTTTTTTAGATGCTTCATACTTTAAATCAAATCAACTTCAATCCTTATGCCTCCTTATAAATCTGCCACACTTCCTTTATAGAGATTTCACATAAAACAAGAATAAGATGATATGTCTATGTTTAGAAAGAAATTCACCATACACTTGTAAAAAAAATTATTGATCTAAACCAAGAGATCACAAACATTTGATGACTATATTGCGAACAAACCCCTCACTGGTATCAGACATTGTCCACAAACTACTACATAAATAAAATCTTTGTATATTACTTTCTTCATTCATAATAAAACCATGAATAAGCTCTTTACTTCCTCCAATAGCAGTAACCAACACTCAGTCAAGGGATGGCTTAATATCCTCACATAAAACCTTCGTTGTCTCAACATAGTTACATAACTGTGTGTAGCTAACATTAAAAAAATAAGAACACCCATTTTCCTACCAAGGTTTTGTCCATGCATTTCTTTTTTCACACTTTTTTTTTATTCTATCATATCAAAATCAAAGAATGCCTACATAAATGATGTTCCACATGAGTTAGAAACTTTGGAACACTTTTTTTGTTTCTTCTAGATGTAACTTCCTCTTAGTAGACAGTTATTAAACTATTTTTAACTAATAAAACCTCGATGACTATTGTTCCAATAATGAAAATGATTTATTAGCCAAAAGTCACGGGTTCATCAATGCCATCATTTGCAATTGTTAAAGGAAATGAAGTAATAAAAAGATAGGTTGATTAAATAAGTCTTAAATATTGACTTAAAAACTTTTCAATAGTAGACCACCTTCAAGATATAAGACATGAATAGCTTGTGTTAAGAATGATCAAGAGCTCTAAACCCTAGGTCTTAGGTTAATATCCTTGAAAAACCATGAAAATAGAATAAGCACTCTTTGAAAGTATCAAGCGTTAAACATACTATTTGCTTGCATCAACATAACCTAGAAAGATCAACCTTTTCATAAATGATAGGCTTTGAAAGATATGTATCAACACCATGAGTGAAACGACCAACACCATTACATCAAGATGAGATCTAGCTTACATCATTGACACCATGTCAAACATGAACAAATCCATCAATCCTACCAGCCAGCCTTTAACATCAATGACAAATTAATGTCATGCATATGCCAACAAATTCCCCCTTTGGCATTGATTTCAAACATTTAAAACTTTTCTCCATTCAAAATTTTGCTCCTTGACCAACAAAATTCTCCCCCTTTGACAACAATTACAAAGGGAATCTAAGCAAGCATTTCATAATGATCACACCACTAGCACCATAGATCATGAGAAACCACTATGAAGATTAATTATACAAGAAGGGTAAGAACACTATCCAAGAGGAAGTATTTGGCTAAGTTTGAGTTATGATGGATTAAGTGAAGATATTACAACAATAGTGATATACTTGCACTCCATATAGGAAGATATCTTCAAGAAAAAACCATTAATCATCCACTATGCGGGCATTATCCAAGAGAACAAAGCATTCAACACATATACATCATACTACCACAGTGAATACAATTACTCTGCATGATCAAAAGACTCTTAAGAACATTGTAAATGTGGCATAGATTAAGATAACAATCCATTAGGAAACTGATCCACTATGGACTACCCATAAGAATTAATACTACCCTTGATTTGATATTTTCATGCTTTGAAAAGCCCCCTTGTTGACATCAAATGAAAGAGCACTGCTAAACTGAGATTGAGAGTAAGAAAATATTTCACACTCCACAATGTATCCACTATGCAAATTAACATGCCATTTCACCATATTCCATTGGATATTATCATCATTTGCATGCTTCCAAAAAGGAATACCTCCATAGATAGATGTCAACTCGTCTACACGTGGAATAATGTAGTAAAGAGCACTATCATAACACTATATCAGCTACACATTGTCACCTAAACTCCCCCTGTGATTGATATAACCATCCAATAAAGCCAAAAAGAAGTGATAAGGATATTGCATCCACTAAGTACTTGAAAAATATTCAATACCACTATCAAACTATCCACTATGAATAAGATCATTGTACTATGGAACACTCAAAGAGACATACAAACACCACAACAATCCAAGCAACTAATAGCATCATCACATAAACACTTGCAAAAGAACAAGAATTCACAGCATAATGTATTGACTGCAATACTCATTATCAATAAAACATTGGAAAAGAAAAATCATAATGTATAGCATTTAAGTATTGGCATTGTCCATTGAGAGAGGGTTGCTGTCATGAGCATGAGACATACATTAATCCATTGTAGTGCAAGAGAAAAGGTTGCAAGAACATTATCTATAAACAACTACTACCACCAAACCACTTAAGGCACTGCCAAACTATTAATATACCCATGGTCATTTACTATCAATAAGCACTAAATTACTATCATATTTATCTATCACAAGACCACATTGCCAACTAATTTTCAAAACAATGACCACAACTACTTCCACTTCAACTACCAGTGATCACTACAATTGCATTACCATGTTGCAATACTTTGTTAAATAAAACACTACCCTTTGATCATGAAAGAACCTTTAAAGAACACCATTAACACTATAAAAAAATTGTGAAACCTGTGTGACAAAGATACCAAGATAGTCTTATATGAAAGAGAATATTGACACTAACTACAATCGAGAATGTTGGCATCAATAATTTTTTCCTAGTCTAAAAATTTTGATCTGTCATTGCAACATCATAAAGTCTGTACTACTACAAAATGAAGTCTACAATCTAAAGGTATGCACCATGCCACAATTAACAAGAGTGAATTGTCAAAATAGATAAAACGAATATCACTGTGTCAACCATCACTTAACAAACATCTTGAATGACCTATCATCTGTTCAATATTCAAGGAAAACATGAATTGTAATAAACTGCTATGTAGACTATTTCATTTTCCTTGTTTTATTGTGTACATAATACACTGTTCTCTCATCTCTAAACACTGCATAGTTGTTTTATTGTACACTCACTATCTTAAGTCTTTGTACCTTTGATCATGCTATGCTTCTCAGACCTTTGTCAATTCCATGCCAATATGGTCCTTTTATAACTGTAGCAACTTGTTCTTGGTGACACTTTGAGTCATCCATTGTTAAATAAGACTATTCAAGGATGTATAATCTGAAAGCTATCTCCATATGGAAAATCCTAGGTCTTTTGAATAACTTGTCACTATACACTAAGATACCAATGTACATATCCATTGTGCAAAAGAATTTAATAGACCACTAAACCATATATCTGCATCATGTCCACTAGGGCACTTGCAAGTACAACATTTTGACAATAATCCTCCTTCCTTTATACTTTGGTGGATGCCATTGATTTTGACTCAATATATGATCACTATCACACATTTTGGCTTTGTCTTATCTGCATTGTCAATGTTTGTTATAGTCATATGAGTGTATCATCTAGACTGCCCTGTCTACTATCCAAATTGTTTAACCTTTGCATAGTATTATTCAATCTCTATACTGCCATGTTACTCTTATGACAATGCACAAACAAATATTTACTCCACTTGGATACATAACAAACATTTCAAGCTTATGCATTAGATTATGCCATTTTCCTTTGACACTCTACCGATACTCTACACCTGTGTACTTTCTCCCCCTTTTGACAACAATGTCAAAGGCTGGGGTCAACAAAGTTGGAAGAATATTTTTCTGCAATCCACTTATCATCGTTCACTTCCCTTAGTGCAATCCATGCATCAAAAAAAGACTGTTAAAGAAGTAATGTCTCAAGCAAGAGGTGAAATATCAACCAACTATCAATAGTACCAATAACAGAGTATAAATACTACCAATATGCATTAAAATATTGTACCAAAACCTTGAAAGCAAGTGTCAACTGAAGATCCACCAGAACAGTGTGTCAACAAAAGAGTCTCAAATTCCAAGTACCAATAGAATATCCCAATTGTCACTATTTGAACATATGATCTACTCTATTACAAGCAACTGGAAAATCGCCCTGTAAATCTCAAATACCACTGTCAAGAATACAATGCATATTGTATATATGTACACTATCATACCAATACACAAATCACAAAATACAATGTATAGTCATGCATCATAAATCCAACTTGAGAAAATAATAATGCCAACAGTGTCAACAGGGGTAAGAATAAGCATGAATAACTCCCTTTAAAGATCAGAGCTACACAAAACAACATTCATCAATGTATCATCCATCAAGAAAAAAATACTTTCTGAAGGATAGTATACAACATGTTCCAAGTATCACTGTGTCCCTAAAACCCATCAGAGATACTGCTTGTTCATATTATATGAGAATCCTACATCCTACTCAAAACATTAACCAACACCACTAAAAAACAATATCAACAATCAACTACTAAAGTTGTGACCAATGTGAACATCTGGAACCTTGATACCTATCATGTACAATGATAGGACCTCTACCTATATTTGCATTGTGACTGATATACTAACTAAATGGAAGGAATAAATTCTATCATGGCATCAATAACAAAGGAACTTGACTGCATGTCTTTCCTTGAATCTCAAAGGTATTATCTTTTCTAGGGGTTTGTAAGATGATACATTCATTGTCCCCCCTTGACCTCTTGGTCTAATTATACATTCAATAGTGTCTCTTGTGCATCATGCACAAGCCTATTGTCTTTCTTTTATTTCTTTCTCCAAACTCGTACAAACTCTTCCTTTTGTTGACCTAGTTTATATCCTTTCTTATCATATTTAGGTAGTTTCTCAAGATCATTTCTACATGAATGTGAAGTATGCCCAAAATTATTGCACCTATAGCATATAACTTGTAATCAAAGGCATAAGAGTGATAGTTCTTCCTTGTCAAACCATAAGTATGTCTATTTTTGTTCCTCATATAGTCATACCTATCAAATACTCTACACTCTCTTTGTGTATGACCAACTTGATTGTACTTATAACATACTTTATTATTGTTTTAATTTGAAACCATTTTCACATGAATTTCACAATCCTTTGCTTTATGTCCATAAATATGACACAAATAACAATAACCATGAAATTGGGAGTAATCATACCTTATTGATTGATGTTTCTTGATAGGTGGAGATCTTGTGGACCTGTTTTCCTTTCCCCTTTCAACATCAGCAACCTTATCCTCCATTTTCTTCTCAATTTTAGTTGTAGGAGTAGCAGTAGGACTAGTTTCTTCTTGTTCATAACTTTCCTTTTCTAAATGATGTTTCAAGGACACTATTTCAGCCTTTAACTTGTGATGGTCTTCCACTTTGGTTTGCAATTTCAAACTTGTAACTTATTCCATCTTTTTGGACTCTTCTAACTATATTTTTAGACCCACAATATCTTGATTTAACTCTTCAAGTTCTAATTTCAAAGTTATGATCATCTTGTTTGATTCTTCCAGCCTTTGTACTAGTATCTTATTTACCCTTCTTAGATTCTTGATCACATCTAGAGTAGAAACTAACTCTCCTTCAAGATCAATAAATCCTTATTCATTTGATTATTGATCAAACACATCGGCAAGACATTCTTTAGAGTCAAGATCATTAGAAAACTCATCAAGTTCCTATCCACTTACATTCATAGTGAAATCTTCCTTTTTGTCAAGATTTTTAATTGCAGGATGAATTCCTCTATTACACTTTATATCCACATTCAGGAATGAATCATGTAACAACTCATTGCATGACTTGATTGAGACTTGTTTTACAACCTTTTGATCAACATCTTTATTTTCTCTATTTGAGGCCTTATTTCTATTCTTCTTAGCCATAGTACTCCACTTACCAGGAACCCTTAAGTTGGTTAAAATTTTTGTAAGGGTCTAGCTCTGATACCATTTGTTGGAGTACCAGGACCACTAAGAGGGGGAGTGAATCAGTGGTCTATAATATTTTAACCCTTTTACACCTTTAAGCTACTTGTTTGGAAAGAGAGAGAGAATCAAGATACTTCAACCAATTTATCTTTGACTTGAACAAGAAAGAAACAAGATTAAAAACTTGACCATGCAAACCAATTAGATCATAAAAAGGAGGCATCATAATTCAAAAAAATTAGGAGTGGAAAACCCTCATGGGATAGAAAAACCACTCAAAATTTTCTCACTTGCTTAATAAGAATTCCTCACTGGATACAAATGCCTCACTGGTATACAAAGCCTCATTGGCATACACTTGCCTCACTGGCATACACTTTCCTCACTGAAATACACTTTCCTCACTGGCATACACTTTCCTCACTAAAATACACTTGCCTCACTGGCATACACTTGCCTCACTGTCATACATTCATCTGCCTCACTGACAAAACACAAGCCTCACTAGCAACACCAATCTCAATACAAGAAGATAAATAGTAAAGTACTACTTTGTCTACATTAATATCACTAGTTATAGATGACTTTTATAACTCAGATACAAAACACCTTATGTCTCATTTATAGGACCATCATATATTCAATACAAAAGAATATTACTCTAACATCATTGACCAAATATGAACAATGGATAGTGTATCATGTCTACATCTGCATGAACAAAGTATACATCAATTCTTAATAAATATATGAAACAAATACCAAAAAAAAAAAAAATCACATCTTCACCATCACATATTTTTGCATCTTTTAACTCTATCATCTCTTTTCACATCTTCTCTTATAGGATTTTTCCATACGCTTCATACGTTAAATCAAATCAACTTCACTCCTTATGCCTCCTTATAAATCGTCCACACTTCCTTTATAGAGATTTCACATAAAAAAAGAATAAGATGATATGTCTATGTTTAGAGAGACATTCACCATACACTTGTAAACAAATTAACTGATCTAAACCAAGAGATCACAAACATCTAATGACTATATTGCAAACAAACCCCTCACTGGTATCAGACATTGTCCATAAAATACTACATCAATAAACTCTTTGTATGTTACTTTCTCCATTCATAATAAGACCATGGATAAGCTCTTTACTTCCTCCATTAGCAACGACCAACGCTCAGTCAAGAGATGGCTTAATATCCTCACACAAAACCTTCATTGTCTCAATATAGTTACACAACTATGTGTAACTAACATTCAAAAAAAAAAAGAACATCCATTTACCTACTGATTTTTTGGCCATGCATTTATTTTTTCACACTATTTTTTTTTATTCTATCATATCAAACTCAAAGAATGCCCACATAAATTACGTTCCATATGAGTTAGAAACTTCTTAACGCTTTTTTTTTTCTACAACTTCTTCTTTGTAGACAGTTAGAAAATTGTTTTTAACTTATAAAATCTTGATGACTGTTGTTCCAATACAGAAAATGATTTATTAGCCAAAATTCATGAGCTCATCAAAGCCATCATTTTCAATTATTAAAGGAAATGAAGTAATAAAAGGATAGGTTGATTATAGTCTTAAATATTGACTTAAGAAATTTTTAATAGTAGACCAGCTTCAAGACATAAGACATGAAAAGCTTGGGTTAAGAATGATCAAGAGATCTAATCCCTAGGCCTTAGGGTAATATCCTTGAAAAACCATGAAAATGGAATGAAATATTTGAAATTATCAAGCCTTAAACATACACTTTTCTTGCATCAATAAACAACTTTGATCTTTTAAGTATCAAGCCTTCAAAATGAATTCAAGAAGTATCTTTGGAATGCACCTTTGCTTGCATCAACATAACCTAGAAAGATCAACCTTTGCATGAATGATAACCTTTGAAAGATATGTATCAACACCATGAGTGAAATGACCAACACCATGACATAAACATGTGATCTAGCTTACATCAATGACAACATGTCAAACATGAACAACTCCATCAATCCTACCGTCTGGCCTTTGACATCACTGACAAATCAATGCCATGCCTTTTTCAACACATCTTACCTCACATTGATCTGTGATTTGATTTTTGGTTCCTTCAATATTGAGCTTAATCAATTAGATCCAAGTTGTAGATTGCATTTTGGGTTCGATTTACTATTTTTAATCTTTCTCCCCAAAGTGTTCTTTATTTAGGACCCCCATCCTTGAAAATAAAGGAAATTGGTAGATTCACACTTTAATTTGATTTACCTAAGGGTTGTAAGTCATTTCACTGTGTGGATCTAATTTCCTAATGAAATAGAGGAAAATAAGTCCCTAATTAGTTCATCAACCCCATGTTAGCTCACACTTCACTTCACCTCCTATTTTTCTTTATTTCAGGTGTTCAATTTGGTTCTCTTTCAAATGGAATGTTGAAGAGTTATGGAAGGCTGATGAGGAAAAATATTACTTTTTTGCATACATTTATGCATTAAATTAGGTCAATTGGTAGGCCATTACCAAAAGGCCCATGATATGTTTGCAATATGGAGATACATAGGGATGGAGGGATATTATATATATATATATAATCTCTCCCTCAAGGATCCCTCTTTCTCTATATATCAAGCTATCTATCTATCTATCTATCTATCTATCTATATATATATATATAGAGAGAGAGAGAGAGAGAGAAAGAGGGATCCTTGAGGGAGAGATTATATATATGTAATCTCTCCCTCACAGATCCCTCTTTCTCTATATCTATCTCTTCCTCTCTATCTCTTTGTCTCTATCTCATATCTCTCTCATCTTTCTCTCCCTCTAACACACTCTATTTCTCTATCTATTTGTCTCCCTCTCTCTCTCTCTCTCTATTTTCCTTTCTCCCTCTCTCTCTTCTTAGACATCTATATCTACATTTGTTTGCCTCTCTATCTCTATCTCTCTATATTTTACTTTCAGTTGTCTCTATCTCTATCTTTCTCTACCCCTATATCTCTCCCTCTCTCATTCTCTCCTTTATACATTTATCTCTTCAATATCTATCTATCACTCTCTCCTCTCTTTATCTCTCCCTCTCCTCTGCATACCCCTCTCCATCTCTCTCTCTCTCCCTCCTCTCTATACCTCTCTCTAATACTTGTATATGACTTTATATTTCTATCTTTCCCTCTCTCTCTCTCTATGTTTATATGTTCCATCTCTACCTATCCCTCTCCTCTCTATCATTATCTCTCCCTCTCCTCTCCATGTCCCTGTCCGTCTACATCTCCAACTCTATCTATATCTTACTCTCTATCTCTATCTTCCTCTCCATCTCTATCCCCTATCTCTATCTCCTTACCCCCTCTCCCACTCTTCCACCTCTACCTCTTCCTATTTCTATCCCTTATTCTCCCTCTACCCATTTTTATCTATTGCAAGTATAACATGAACCTATTAGTAATGGAGCCTAGTTATCTTCCTCATTAAGAGGTTTTGTTTCAATTTTGTTTGGATCCTTCTAAGTGGATGCATATTTTATTTAAAGTTGCCACTTTCTCCATTGAGAGCTGTGTTGCACAAACAACACCATTTTATAAATGTCCTACCAATTGACCTCATGTACTACACAAATCTATGCAAAAATTAGACTAGATTTTTTTGTAAATGATCTTCCACACCTCTTCAACATAAACATTGCACCTTCATGATCCAAACATAAGTGAAAAAAAACATCCATTACCAACATGATTATGTTATATTTGAAATAGGAAGAGAGGGGTAGAGAAGGAGATGTAGGGATAAAAAATGGAGAGATAAAAGGGGGAAGAACAAGAAAAATAGAGAGAGGAATAAGAAGATAGAGGAAAGAGGAAGATAAATATGTATTAGATTAAATTAAATAATATAAAATGATAAATATAATTATAATATTAATTATATTTAAAATAAATAAATAAATAAATATATATATTAATACATAATATTTGAATTATACTGATGATGATTATTGCACTTACTATTATAATAGAATAATTAAAATAATTATAGAGATTTAAAATAAGATTATAATTATATATAATAGATTAAATTAAATAATAAATATTATACAATATAAAACAATAAATGTAATAAATATAGGATATCTATTAAATAATTAAAAATAGATTATAATAAAATATATTATATATAAATTTACTTATTTAACTTATTCTAAATAAATAAACTTAATAAAATAAACAACAAACTAAACAAAGAAACTTACATGTTAAATTATACTTTATAAACAATTTTTCCTCCTATTATTCTATCTGCAATCTATCTATCTTCTCAGTAGTTGTATGGTTTATTATGTTATTGGCCTAGAATTCTATAGTAATTCTCCTAATTGTGCGCTTCGTAGAGTTTTTAAAATTGAAAAATTTGTCTTATATATCAACATTTCAGACCGACTTATGAACCATCATCAATTTTCTGAAGTTTAAAGACTTACCAGTGGACCATCTTCACAGTAGTTATTTTTTATTATATTTCTACAATATTTAATACTTTGATCCATCTATTACTAGTTTCCCTTCTTTCATCGACCAATCTTTGAGAAGTACAAGAAATTCTACATTTCATGGCCTTATTTTTTTTATATTCTGAGTAGTTAAAGATTAAATAAAACAATTTTCCCTTGTGTTCCTCAAGTTCATAATCAATTTCCCTATCACACTCTGCTACATTCTTTTGTCCCAGATTTCCTGAAGGCAAAGATGGTTATAACAGTGAAGAATTTGTCAATGGTGGAGCCTACATCACCCACTCCAAAGAGAGATCTTTGGAAATCTCATGTGTACTTGGTTGCAGATTTTTCTTGCTTGTCCCATTTTTTTGGAAAATGAATTAAATATGATGTTTTATGATTGGTAATTCTTGTTATTTCTATTCTATTTATCAACTACTATTTCTCTCACTTAGGATTTTTTATTTGGAAGAATTTTTTCTTTGTTACCCTCAATTTAGGTCAGATAAATTAATATTTATTATCTATGCATTTGGTGATATATTTTTCTTTTATCATATTGAACCATATATTTTTAGGTCTATGTTGCTTTCTTGCACTTCTAGGGTTTTTCACCTAAAAGGAGAGAGATAGGCCAAAAACCTAGGTGGTTCACTCAAGATTAATGCAAGTATGATGGAAATGTGTCTAAATGTAATGTCATAAATGCAGAGAATAGATAAAATAAATTGATTATTAATGCAAAACTAATGAAATGCAAGTTGTTTGAAAACACATTGTGATATGCAAAAACACCTAGAAATGTAAACAAAACTGAACAAAAAGCTGTTAAATGGAAAGTGTGAATGCTTAGCTTTGACTTTCTCAAACATGAACAAACAAGTGATCATTAGTCAATAAACAAGTGTAAACCAAACATTCCCTATGAAATTTTTTGAACATATGAATATGGAAACAAAGCAAAATATCTTAAACTATACAAATAAATAACAAATGAAACTCTATTCTAATGCTCAAACTAGCATCCCATAGGGGGATTGGTGCTTCTTTGATGTGGAAAGAAGCCCTTTCCCAATCCATTGATAAGCTTGATGATGGATGTGTGATGAACAAGATGACTTTGATGCAAAAATCCATTAACCCAGCTATGATGGATAAATTCTATGCTAACTTGGATGAAATTCTAGATAATAAACTTGCATAAACCTCTCTCCCCCAAATCAATAGAGAAGGCCTCTATTTATAAGGAAGAATGATGGAGGATTGAAGAATAGGAGGAATGTGGGATTAAAAAAGGACCAATGGCATTGCACCACTTGTCAACATGCTAATGAAGGAGAGTGGAACACATTTTGAACAATGTGCATGTTAAATGCATGTAGGTGGAATTTGAAATTCAAAAGATGGCTTGTGCAAGAAGAGTTGTAAGAGGAGTTAATGCCATGTTGGCTCAAAGAGAGGTCATGTAAGAGATTTTAATGCAAAGGTGGACAAAAGTACTTTGAGAGGGAAAATTCAAATGGGTGGGATATTCCAAGAATATGCTATATTTGAATGAAAATAGGGCGAATTAGCAAATAAAATAAATTGATTTACATGTGCAACTTGCAAGAACTAGAGGAATGAAGGATTAGTGTTAGGAGTTAATATATTTAGGATTAACTAACTTAGGTGGAATTAGTTGATTGTGACATTTAATTTAAATATTTTGATTTTATTTAAATCAAATGAGAAGATGTTGGAAGATTAGAAATTTAATTAAATAAAAAATGGTTTATTTAATTAAAAGAGACAACTTTAGGATTTAATTAAATAAAGTTGATTTATTTAATTAAAGGAGATGACTTTAGAATTTAATTAAATAAAGTTGATTTATTTAATTAAAGGAGATGACTTTAGGATTTAATTAAATAAAGTTGATTTATTTAATTAAAAGAAGAACCTTAGGGATTTTAATTTAATTAAAGGAAAAACATGATAAAATAATCTGATAAAGTGTATTATTTGATTAAGGAGGAATTTTGATGAATTTAATTAAATAAAGATTATTCAATTAAATGGTTAGTAAAGAAGTGATCCAAGAAGAATTGGTGTTAATGAATCAAAATCGAGTGTACGATATCAATCAAGATAATTTATGTGTCTACATTTTTCCCCCCTTTGAAGCAATGTAGTTGTTGTGTTGGTTCAAAGAATAACCTTGCTGAGATCAAAGTTCAAAAATTTTCTAATTTTTTTGGATGGTTATGATGATGATGCAAATGAGATGGTTTTAAGATTCTTAGAATAAAAAATCTATATTATCCTAAACAACTTAAATTGTAATGCAATGCATGTGAGATGGATGAAATGGATGATGTTATGTATGAATATGCAGGATGAGATGGATGATGTTATGAATTCAAGATGGATGCATGTCATGATAGCATGTTAGTGTGAAAGAGGATAGAAGAAAGAGATGGATAGACCCTTGATTTTGAGAAGATGCAGAAATCCAACAAGTCTATGAGTTGTTGAGACTTTATTAGATGTGATGATGATGTATTGCTTATCCAAGGATTAGGGATGTAAAGAGCTTACTTACCCTATGTTTGATAACACACATAGATATGATGCATCAAGGTAAAAACAACTAGGATGGTGTTGTATCTAGTGAGATGGACCTTGACTCAACAAATAGATAGGAGTATTCTTGTTCACACCTGACATACATAAACCTTGCTAGGGTGCACTTTTGAAGTTTCAAACATCTCAGACCAAAACATAGAAAGGTATAACCTATCAATTCAATAGTCAACAAGCTTCCCAAAACACCTTCCATACATACCTAACAAATCAAGTATTCACCAAGGTTATATTACAAGAATGTCAAATGATCACAACAAACAAAATACAATGATCAATGCCCCATTCCTTTCTCTCAAAATCATTTTTATTAGACATCATGGAGAGGTCATTGGAATGAGCTAAATAAGATAAATCAAAACAAAAGATCAAGTAAACAAACAAGTCAATGTTCTTCATACCTCTAGCCAAAGGAATTTGTTTTGAGAATAATAATCTGAAGTGATTGCCAATAGATAATTCCCACTGTAGGAAGGATGCATCCTAGGACATGTTAGTGGATGGTGGAAAGTTGATAGGTTGTTTGAAAGGTTGTTGATATAAGGTCGATTGACATGTTTGTGAATGATCAAGAGTTTGATTTTGCATTTAAAATTTTGTTGTTTCAATTTTGATTGTGTTTTAAGTTTGATTTTGCTGATTGTTGTGGTTGTTTCTGTTTATTTTACCAAAGGGTGGAGATGACAATTGATTTATTATGGATGAGATTATTGTAGGTGAAAGAAAAATGGGACGGATAGATTTTTTTCAAATATTTGGATGTTTTTGGTATTTTGAAATGTTTTGAGTTTTTTTCTAGATGTTTTGAAAATGTTTTGATTTTTTAAAATTTCCAATTTTTTTGTGTTTTCTGAGATTTTGACCAAGAACCTAACCTAAAGACCTATCCGAGGGGCCTCAGGGGATGATCAAAGATTAGACTTGCCTACGTTATACACATAGAGACCACATTGTTTGACTAGCATAAACTTGTTTATTGATGAGATATGAACAAATGGATTGCCAGTTTATTATGATGGACCCCTAAAGGATTGACCTAGTGTGTCTTAGGGGATGATCAAAGATCAACCTTGCCTACGTTCAGAGCTCAGAGACATGTAGTTCGATAAGAAGACACTATTTTTTTTTTTGAATTTTTGACCTATTTTTGGATTTTGATATGTTTTGAATGTTTTTTGGTTTTCTGATTTTATGAATATTTTTGGATTTTTTTGATTTAAGAATGTTTTTGGATTTTTCTAATTTTTTGATGTTTTGACAATTTGGATATGAATATGTGTGGCGATATCAGTGATCTGTTTTGGGATTTTGTTGAAAACCAGGCTAGGTTTGATTAATCAAATTGATGGATTGATGATGATAACATTGTTGAGGATACACAACAATGCAAGGATAGCGTTAAGCAACACAAGGATTGGGAATGATATCCTGAGATGATGATAGGTTGATTGGATCTGATTGATGGATTGATGATGATAAAATTATTGAGGATACACAAAAATGCAAGGATAGTGTTAAGAAACACGAGGATTGGGAAGGATATCTTGAGATGATGATAGGTTGATTGGATTTGATTGATCAAGATTTTGAAGTTTAGTTTGGAACATAATTTTTTCTGAATGATTTGATGTGATGTTGAAGCACATGTTAGATGCAACTAATATTGATTGTTTGGATTGATGTTCAATGAAAGATAAAGCTTGATAAGGAACATCTTCTCATCAAAATATGCCATGGGCTAGTGATTTGGATTTTTTTCCTCTGACTACTTGACTAATTTGATTTTATGTATGCTAATGTTCGAATCACCACATGAGTTGGATGATATTGATCAAGATTTATTTCCAAAGAAAGATGTAAATATCTGCCCCCAGTGTCTAGAAATGTTTGAAATGCCATGGATGGATGCCTAGATAGGTGTGTGGATGGATGGATTTGGTAAGCACGCAAAGGATGCCAAGTATTATCTTGTTAAAAGATAAGGTGTTTTGGTTCAGGAGCACCCTTGATGCAATTTTTAGTTATATTGTGAAACTTTGGTTTTTGCTTTGTTTTGGTTTTTTTGATGTAAATAAGGTCATTTTATACAATCCTAAGTGGTTTAGAATCATTTTTGGTCATTTGGTAAAATTTAGGCAAATATTGTAAAAATTGTAAGAGTTGCTCAAGAAAGTTGAAAAAGCAACTTGTTAAAAAGTGTCATTAAGGTGTTTTGTCAAAAAACTAATCAAAAGGTAGTTGAAAATAATTGGTTTTGGTTGGAAATTTATAAAGAAACCCTCCAAAACTCGAATTGGGGGTTGGAGAAATTATTTTTAAAGTTTGATGAATGGAAACTTCATATTTTGTGTGCATTTTTAGATTCTTACATGGTTTCCAGGCTGAAGTTGTGCATTGTATGGCTTGATATGGCCTCATATCATGGAGTATAATATATTGATGGAAATATATTTATTTCTAGTTTATAATTATTTTTTTCTCATTGAATTTTATTGAGTTTTGTGGGAGATGTGACTATTTTGGTGAGAATTCCCTATTCTAACAATATTGTGCAGAATTTGCAGTCTAAAAAACACGATGGTATGGATTGTACAGTCCATATTTTGATTTGAAACCAATTGTATTTTTTTTCCATGTTAATCTACTTTAATTTTATTTAAGTCTCATCAAATTTCATTAATATTTGAGTAAGTTATGACCACTTTTGTGAGGGCAGGTCTGAACCCTACCTAGGGTTTGCAATTTTGGGGAAAATGCAATAACTTCCTTTTACACCATTGGATCTTCATAAAAATTGGAGGAAAAGTCTGTAATTATGTTATCTTTAATCTCACTGAAGAGATCGGCTTCATTGTTTGTTTTGTAAAATTTATTAATAACATTTCGTTGCATTAAATTGTGTGCTGCCATGGCAATGTTTCCAATATGATCTAGAATGCACTTAATCATTGCTTGTGATGAATCAATTTATGAAAGTTGTCAAGTGAATAAAGTTTGTTGCATTTTTTTAATTTTTGGTGATGGATCATTGTTTCACTTGTGCCAAGTTGTGCTAAGTGTTGGTTTCCCTACATAAAATTGGTATCAGAGCTAGAAGATCTTTGGGAAATGATCTATTATTTTGGCTAATGTGATTTAGTGAGATTTGATATTTCGGGATGGCTCTTAATAAGAAGAAATATGGGAAAAGGGAATCTTCATTATTAAATAAATTGTTCAAAGTGGAAAAGAAGCTAAAAGAGGAAGAAATGAAAAATATGATACAAGAGGAAGAAATGAAGGCCAAGAAAGAAAACATGATGGAAAAGGAAAGCTTATTCCGGACTACCTGCAAGTCTAAAGGTAAATGCTGTCAAGTTGTGATCTCAGATATTTGTATGGATAATATTGTTTCTGAATATATGGTAGATAAATTGGGTTTGGAAAGAATACCACTCCCCACACCCTATTCAATGACTTGGCTTTAGATAGGTAATCAGGTAAAAGTACGTGAACAATGTAAAGTTGAGTTTCATATAGGCAGTTATAAGGATGAAATAGTTTGTGATATTATGCATTTGGATGTATGTCATAATGTGTTTGGAAGGTTGTGGCATTATAACAAATCATCAAAGTATAATAGCAAAAACAACATATATGAGTTACAAAATGATGAGATGAAATATGTATTAATAGCCTTGACAGATGAGTGCATAGGAATTGAAAGTTTGTTGTTAAGTGAGAAGAAGAAAGTACATCAGTATGGGGCAGAGACAAATAAGGTAATCAATGAATTAATAAGTTTTGATAACATGTTTGAAAAACCACTTGAGCAAGAAATGGAAGAATTTTCTTTTGAATTTGTTCAAACTAATGAAAGTAATGGTGACATTTATGTTGAAGTGGGTGATGTTCAGGAAGAAGAAGAAGAGATAGCAAAAGAAGCTGTAGAGGACTCAAGGATAGTCCAAAGAGAGAAGATACTTATGGAGGATATGGAGATAGCATGGTTCTCAAGAGAAGAACCGAGATTTGAGAATGTTGATGTCAAGAAGAATGGAAGAATGGATGAGAAATTCAAAAAAGAAAGTGAATGATTGCCTAAGGTTGAGGTGAAGTCAAATATTTTGGAGAATCATGAAGAGAAAATAATGTGTGGAAAACAACATGAGGTGGATGAAGAAGCGAAGTGTGAAGAAGAATATGATTTCTTTAAAATGCTTGTTTCTTGTGCAAGTAATGAAGACAAAGTGGGTGACAACAAAATTAAATTTACAATTGCAATCCAAGGTCAAGCTAGAACAAGAACAAAAGCAAAAGCACATTGCTACATTGTACCAAGTTGGCCTTGGCTCAAGAAGCATGTTGATGGACCAAAACACACAAGTGCACCAATTGATACAAATATATTTGAGATCCAGGAAAAAGGAAATAATGCACGCATGTAAAGGAACTAGAAGACAAGAAAGAAGATTCCTATTTGAGGTGGACCTCAAATTTTCTCTTCCTTGGGAGTATGGTGCAGGAGCACCCTTGATGCAATTTTAAGTTATATTGTGAAACTTTGGTTTGTGCTTTTTTTTTTGGTTTTATTGATGTAAATAAGGTCATTTGAGATCATCCTAAGTGGTTTAGGACCATTTTTGGTCATTTGGTGAAATTTAGGCAAATATTGTAAAAATTGTAAAAGTTGCTCAAGAAAGTTGAAAAAGCAACTTGTCAAAAAGTGTCATTAAGGTGTTTTCTCAACAAACTAATCAAACGGTAGTTGAAAATAGCTGGTTTTGGTTGAAAATGTATAAAGAAACCCTCCAAAATTTTAATTGGGGGTTGGAGACATTATTTTTGAAGTTTGATGAATGAAAACCTCATATTTTGTGTGCATTTTTTGATTCTTACATGGTTTTCAGGCTGAAGTTGTGCATTGTACGGCTTTATATGGCCTCAAATCATGGAGTATAATATATGGATGGAAATATATTTGTTTCTAGTTTACAATTTTTTTTCTCATTGAATTTCATTGTGTTTTTTGGGAGATATGACTATTTTGGTGAGAGTTTCCTATTCTAACAATATTGTGTAGAATTTGTAGTCTAAAAAATGTGATGGTACAGATTGTACAGTCCATAATTTGATTTGAAACCAATTGGATTTTTTTTCAATGTGAATTTACTTTAATGTTCTTCAAGTCTCATCAAATTTCATTAAGATTTGAATAAATTATGACCATTTTTGTAAGGGTAGGTCTGAACCCTACCTAAGATTTACAATTTTGGGAAAATTCCAGTAACTTGCTTTTCCACCATTGGATCTCATAAAAATTGCAGGAAAAATCTATAATTATGTTATATTCAATCTCATGAAAGATATTGGCTTCATTATTTGTTTTTTGAAATTTATTAATGAAATTTTGTTGCATTAAATTGTGGGCTACCATTGTAATGTTTCCAATATGATCTAGAATGCACTTAATCATTGCTTGTGATAAATCAGTTTATGAAAGTTGTCAAGTGAATAAAGTTTTTTACTTTTTTGTTATTTTTGGTGATGGATCATTGTTTCACTTGTTCGAAGTTGTGCTAAGTGCTAGCTGCTTTGCATCACGTTCAAATAGAGGATGCTCATTTGGATAATGCTTCATGGCTCAGATAATGTAGGGTAGGATAGGATCAACGAAAATGACTCATGTCAAGATGTTTACCATAAGAAAGTGTAAAGTGTACACCAAAATTTATCAAGATCAAGATAATGTAGATAGATGGAAATGGGTTGGATAAATGGTTCATGGATGAATGGATTTATTATGGATAAGATGGATGGAATGCTCGATTTTTTATGGATGGGATGAGATGCTTCCACTTGAACTAGCACACATAGATGCTCAATTCTACACATGACACTTGTTTTCCAGGTTTTCATCATGGTACTTGTACAAAGCACCACCATAGTGGTTTTCACTGGAGGACGATTTTTTATCTTTACTATTTTCATGATTTTTTTTTTAATTTTTTATGAATTTTCCAAAAGATTTTAAGCTCATGCCAAACCACCTTGTGGTATTGATGTAGATGCTCCTATCATAATGTGCCACTGATATCCTTCTTGAAGAAGCTACTTTTCCAAGATACGTGCACTTGAATACAACTTTTGAGATTCCTGATCTAATTTGTTGATACTAGAGTTAACTCTGTCTTTATGTGCACATTGCAATAGAGTGCCTTCTAAATCCTTATAATGAATGGTTGCTACCAATACATGGTCAATATGAGAATTAGATATCATGCATGGACGAGTGGATGGTGGAGTATATTTAGGAATAAAAGATGGATTGGTTGACAGTTTGAAACTTTTGACTCTCCAAACTTAGGAAGATGAGCAATAATGGGTGGATATGAAAGTGTGCATGGAATAAGGACCAACTAATTGATATAATTTGTACATTTCTTGAGAAGCCTACTTTTTCCTTTGTTGACATCTTTGATGGATACTTTTCCCTTGTTTTATTTTTCCCCATAGTTTCTTTGACTAATAGAGTTTGATAGAGATAATCTTTCTTTGTGTTCTTTGGTATCCATGTGTATTTGATTTATCCATTATGATCCTTAGCTTCTTTTGCTTTGATGATGTTCTTTAGGCTTGATTCAAATCTTTCTTTTGATGTTGGTCCCCATTCATGGATGGGGCAATGGGTGGATGAAGATTCATAACATGGCTGGTTGTTGCATTGTCATCAGTTTCATTATAAGGATTCTTCATGCTCCCTATGTTGATGTTTGCACTAGATAAAATTTCCCCCAAGTATTATAGAGGTATCACTAATATTTTTAAATCCATTAATTTTTGAATAACCAAGACCTTCATGCTTAGGATTTCCAATAATTTGTACTTGTTCTAGGATACCCTATTTATGTAGGCCTAATCCTCTGCCTTGATAATTCATCTATTGAAACATTTTATTTGCAATAGGATATGATTTACCTTGGAAACAAGGTGCTAATCCTTCTTTGCTCTATCGTGGATCTTCAAAGGTGATAGTTTCTTCATTGATAAGATAGCTTTCCCTTAAAAAGGTAAGTGATATAAGTTTATAATTGATAGGATCCTCCATGTGTGGGGTAACTTCTTGATTGATATCTTTGGCTTGATCTTGTGGAATATCATATTTTAATGCTTCTTCAAGAAGTGTTGATGATTCATTGTCCAAGTAAAATTCTCCCTTATGATTCATTTTTGATATGCCTTCACAAGATGTTCTTGATTCACAACTTCTATAGAAGCCCTCTTCATGACCCATTTCTGATATGTCTCTAGATTGTTTTGTATCTTGATCATGTGTACAAATGTTAAGTGTAGGCGACTCTTGTCCCTTAGTAATGATATCAAGAGTATGAGACTCTTGTTTTGAATGAAGATCATCTACATGTCGATTAGGAGTAAGAATCTCATGGGTAAATGGAGGAATATGTGCTATATGGATATGATCATCATTTGTGACATCTTGTATAGATAGGAGAGTGTCCATTAGATCATTGTGGTATCTTGGAGATACAAATTCTTGATCTTGAATTATTTCAGAATTGCTTTCGACATGCTTTGGATCAAGTTCTTGACATGGGTCAGTTTTAAAGGATGGATTTCTTATAAAGGTTTCTTGGATATTTGCATTAGGAATGGGAAGTGGCTCAATGTCTTCTTGAGCTTGGAGTGAATTTGGATTAAATGTTGAGTTGAGGATTTCTTCAATATCTGTAACCATGAGGTCAAAGGATGTCAATATGTCTTGGAAAGGACCATTGTTAGAATTTGGTGAAAGATGTTGATCATGCTTTGGAATAAATTCTTGAGATATGTCCTCTAACTCATTGGGTGATGTAGAGACATTTTCAACATGATTATTGGTGGAAGGATCGCTAATTATAGGATCAAATAATGTTAACACTCCTTTGAATAGACCATTGTGGGATATTGTTGAGGAGTATTTATCATGATCAAAAAGTGACTCTTGATGTATGTTGAGTTGATCTTCATATGAGGTAGAAACATATTCAAGGTGTTCATTGATGGATAGATCTCGATCATTTTTTTCAACAATTGTGGTGGAGAGATTGTTAATGCTATCACTAGTGGTTGAATCTTCATCATTGTCCTCAATAGTTATTATTTTTTGATCAATAAGGTCTTGGATGAGATTTTTGAGTTAAATACAATTTGATGTTGTGTGTCACTTTATTTTGTGAAAATCACAAAGGTGCTTCTCATTATACCATGGTGGTTTAACTTGAGGCCCTTTATAATTTTCATAAATGGGGATTTTGATGAGATTTTCTTGTACCAACTGTTACATGACTGATTTGATTGGTTCCCCAAGTGGTGTGTATTTTCATTTGTTACCTTGTGAGATTTGTACTTTAAATTGACCTTATGGTGATTGCTCTTCGAGATGTGGAGATTGGGTTTGTTGTTGATGTTGTTGATCTTGAAATCCAACCTCTTGACATTGGAGATATTGTTCTTGATGTGGTTGGGGACACAACTCAATGTTTTGATGACATGGTTTAACCAATGGGGGAGTGTGTTGATTTTGGAATGGATATGTCTCTTGGTGATATGAATCCACTATTTTGGTAAGTGTAACAATTTGATCTTTATTTTGATCTTGACACCCTTGATATAGTTGATTTGGTTTTTGTTCAAGCAAATTTGGAATGTATACTTGTGGTGTTTGTATGGGATCATGGAAAATTTAATTTTGGACCATGTTCTGATTTGGGATGATGTTCAAATTTGGCATAATAGTTGAAATTGAACATTGTTTTGGTTTGGAAACACATTGCTTTGATTTAGGAAATTTTGATTTTGCATGGT
>VDFB02010081.1:0-44787 GCA_007258455.2 Sequoia sempervirens
TCATAAGAGCAGAAGTGTGTGTGTGAGTTGTGATAATAGTTTTTAGTGTGTTGAAGGCAGTGAGCTGAAGGTTTCTGCAATCTTGTGAATGTGCATTAATTTTTGTGGTGGATCTTTTGTTCTCTTTTGTATCTGTAGGTAGTGAGCCTCCCTGTTGGACAATAAGTACTTTCTATAGGCAGTGAGCCTTTGTATTTGGACAGTGAGTCCTCTTTTGGGCAGTGAGACTTTGTTTAATAATATTTATATTTTGAGTTAACCCTCACCGTGGTTTTTCTCTCATTGAGTTTTCCACATAAAAATACGGTGTTCATTATGTTGATTTGGTTTTTGTTATTTGTGTTTCATGCTCTTACTTAATAAAAGAACAATGTGGTTGTGGAATTAATAAGTGTTGAAGTTTTAAGTTTGAATTGTGTGACAACTGATTCACCCCCCCTCTCAATTGTCCTAAACTTTTTTAGCAATCTCTCTAGGGGGTAGTGTAGCATCATAATTCCTTCCATTGGGGCAACAGTGGGGCATTTGGAAAAAATAGAATTTTTTTGAATTTTGATCTTGGTAGCATCGATCTTTGAACCAACAAAATGGGTACATTGTTTCAAAGAGGGGAAAAATGTAGACACTTAAATAGTCCTAATTGATATTATGCATCTGATTCTGATTAATTAACATCACTTCCTCCTAAATCACTTCTGCACTAACCAATTAATTAAATAATTTGTATTATTTAATTAAATTCATCAATTTCTACTATTAATCAAATAATTAACTTTATCAGATTAATCCATCTTCTCCTAACTAATGTTCATCACATTTAATTAAATAAATCAAATTATTTAATTAAAATCCCAATGACCTTTCATTTGATTAAATAAATCTAATGGTCAACTAACTGAGTTGCACATGAAAATAATTTCTTCTAATGAACTAAATAACCTATTTTCCTCACAAAAGCACATTCTTTGGAATATTCCACTCAACCACCCATTTATAAATTTCCCTCCAAAAGGATTTTAAAGCCGTTTACAAGGTTTGAAATACTTATTACAAAGGAATTCAATTTCACTTACATGCCATCTTTTCCCTCTTACATCTCAACCATATGCCTTCAAATCTCTTACATTCTCCTACAAATCCATCTACCATGCCTTAACTCATCACTTCTTTCAAAATGTGCTCATACAAATATCCCCATTGCTTTCATTAGACTTGTGACACTTGTCACTTGGCTATTGATCCTAATTTTAGTCCCACATCCACCAATTTCATCCATTCTTCAACCCTTCTCTTCTATAAATAGAGGCCTTCTCTACTGAATATGGATCAATCATCTCACCAAATTCATTATACTCATTTTCATCCATCAATCATCCAATTGCTATCATTATCTTTGAGGGAAATTGGAATTTATCATGATGCAAAATCTCATGCAATCTCACTATAGGCATATTCATCCAAAGCAATCACTCATTTTCATCACTTCAACTAGGTTATCAACACATTTGCATCACAATCATATATACTTGGAATCAAAGGATCTTGGATCTTATAAAATGGATTGGGAAAGGGCCACTTTCCACATCAAAGTGACACCAATCCCCCTATGGGATGGAGGTTTGATCTACTTTAATTGTTTACATTCTTTTATTTCTTTCTTTTGTGCTTTTGTTTCATGTTTTCATCTTTAGTATGATCAAGAATTTCATAGGGAATGATATTTGTGCTGATTTGAATGAATAATGATTTTTTTTTATCTATGTTTAGCTAGGTGCAGATCATCATTCATAAGAACAATGCTAAATGAGGAAAAGTTACCTTATGTTTATTGGAGTGAGGCAGTACATACAACTGTATATACTTTGAATAGAGTATAGTTGAGAGTAAATAGTGAAAAGACCGCTTATGAACTATTGTATGGAAAACTTCCATATGTTAAGTACTTGAAAGTGTTTGGTAACAAGTGGTATATCAAAAGAGAAGAAGATAATTTGGGAAGCTTTGACTCAAGATATGATGAAGGAATATTTCTTGGATATTCCACCCAAAGCAAAGCCTACAAATGCTACAACAAAAGGTTGAAAAAAATTGTAGAGAGTATCAATGTCAAGGTTGATGAAGATTTGAAACATGTTAAATCTGACAGAGATAGCTATGATGTTGAATTAGAATCTGAAGATGAAGTTGCTGATGAAGAATCTGAAGAAGAAAATTAAAAGGCACCTGAAAAATATGTTAAAAAATATCATCCTATAGATTAGATTAGACTATGGACTATGGTATCCCAAAGGTGAAGATTTCACTTGGACAACATATATAGATGTTGATTGGGCTGGAAGTGTGGATGAAAAAAGAAGCACTAGTGGTGGTGCATTTTTCCTTGGAAACAAACTTGTTTCATGGTTGAGCAAGAAGCAAGAATCAGTCACTCTTTCAACAATTGAAGCAGAGTATGTGGTAGCAGTGGCATGTTGTACTCAAGTATTGTGGATGAAGAAAATAGTAAAAGAAATCAAGGTAGAGTACAAAGAACCTATCTCTATTCTTTGTGATAATTCAAGTGCATAAATATATCAAAGAATCTAGTGATGCATTCTAGGACCAAGCATATATCTATCAATTATCACTTCTTAAGAGAAAAGGTAGTAGATCAAGAAGTTAGTATGGAATATGTGCCAACTAAAGATCAAGTTGCACACATATTTACCAAACCTCTTCCCAAAGAGAAATTTGAATACTTGAGGCAAAAATTGGGAGTGGTTGCTCCTACCTCATATCACTAGATTCTAGTGATAGGGAATGAGTCCAAGGGGAGCTTCACTGAATATTTATTCATCCTTGGAAGAGAAGGAAAATTCAAGTTAGGTATAATTTATTTTACAAATTTGTAATGACTTGATGGTTGTATATTTATGGACACATTCTTTCTCTTTTCATGGTATGTCAAAGGGGGAGAATATCAGTAGCAACAAAGTGTCTAGATAGTGTCCCTTTTCCATTGATGTCAAAGGGGGAGAAAGATGTGAAAATTCTCTGAGAAGAAGCTTGGGTTACCCCAAAGGAGAAGATATATGTCAAAGGGGAAAGAGATTCAAAGAGAATACATGTCAAAGGGGGAGCTATGAATACAAATAGTTATGTGCCTAAGGGGAAATTTTTTTTCAGAGTAGAGCATTCTATTGGTGTAGAGCATTTAGTTCTACCATCAATGAAAAAGGGGAGATTGTTGGCATTATGATTTTCATTGATGTCAAAAGGGTGTTATAAGGATGTATTGATGTCATTGATGACAATGGATCAGTTTCTGAAAGATTGGTGAAGGTTGATGGGGATAAGATCATGTTTTGCAATTTTTGCAAAGTTGCTCAAAATGTTGTAAATGTTGTCATGCAATATTGACATGTTTTTGCAAAGGTTGTTTGAAGAGGTTTGTAGAGAAAAATGACAAAAAATTTGATATGGGTTTTTTGAGTACATTCTAGATGTGTGGTTTGTAGATCCAAATGACAAGTTGTGAGCTCAAATAATAATTATTTATGCTCTCTGGTCAGATTAGGGTTTATCAAGTTAAACCCTAAGGGTTCTAGGTCATGGTGCTAAACATGGTTTCTATTTGATTGTTGACTGGTTACCGACAATGGAAGGTCACTTAAGTCACAACTTAACCCTTTGAAGTCATCATGGTGACTGAACCCTCAACCTAGGCGATTATCGGTTCAGTGGAGTATCAAAGACTTTATTATTTCCTAAGTTTGGTGTTAAATATTTTCCCTAGCTTCATCAACGCTAGTAATCAAGCTTGTAGGATCAAACGACTATAGCAACATCTCTTTACATTGCATATTCATTCTTCAAGCACAAAGAAAACTTGTGATATGCAATGGTGAGATCGGATGATGAGTAGTGAAGGAGATGATTGGATAGATATCACAGATGCTCTTCACATCACTTTTTCTATTCTTGAGCACAAAGTGAACCTACGATGTGCGATATTCAAGATCAATGGTTGTAATGAAAAGGAAGAGATCTGATGGTCATCACACAGTTGATTCACATCGTTGTTGTGAATCATCCCGATGTTGGAAACACAAGGACATACAACTGAGAGGGGGGGTGAATCAGTTGTCACAAAAATTTAAAATTTATTCAACTTATTAACCTTATTCTCAGATTTGATCAATAACCATGAAAGCATAAATCAACACATCAGAAACACAAATAACACCAAGATTTTTTTTGTAGAAACCCTATTAGGGGAAAAACCACGGTGGAGGTCAGTCCACAAGATTATACCCTGCTAAAAGTATAAAGAAATATGAATGGGGAATGCACATGCATTCAGGAACACTACCTGTGTGTATGAAATATTGGATTAATTAAATAGAAATCAAACACATGTTAATAAGACATTAAATCAAAAAGCTGAAAAGAAGCAGGATAATGCAAACCATAATTGCAGCTTATTGAAACCGTCTTATCCTCCTCTATCTTTAGCGTTTCGTTGTTTTCTAGGTAGCTCTCAGATCAACAGATCAGGCTCAACAAAATGACAGCTAAAGAACGAGATTCTAAATGCAAAACTAAGCTGGATGCAAAAAGCTATGCTAAAATGAAAGATATTACTGTGATATCGAAACTAACATGAATGCAAATGCTGGTTGAGTTTATGTGTGCGTAAATGAGTATACGAAGTGTAACCAAAGCTTGGATTTGCGCCGGAATTTATAGAGTTTTCGAACGGGTATGATTGGCTAAATCGATCGACGGTCCAGATTAAGCTTGTTTCGAACGGACGGCGGGAGATCTTCGAAAGTGGAAGAGAAGGATGGAAGGTTTCCCTTTTCTTTCAATTTCGTCATTGAGTTTTGAAGGGAAACTTCCATTTCGAAAGATGAGATAGAATTTGGAAGGGCGAGTTAGCGTGAGTTAGAAATAAAATAAAATAAATTTATTTAATTTAAAAGTGGAGATGAAAATGGAAACTTACATAATTAAATAACTCATATTTAATTATGTTTAAAATGAAATTAGAGTGAGGAATATTAAATAAGATATTTAATATTTAATTTAATTCGGATATGGGATGGAGAATATTCCATTATTCAAATATTTAAAAATATTTAAACTTTAGAACCAAATGATAATTAAATATAAATAAATTATAAAATTTTATTTAATTTAATCAAGCGGAGGGTAGAAATGTTAGTAATTAAATAAAATTATTTATTTAATTTAAGGTAGAAGAATTTAGAAGATGAACGATATAAATAAATAACTAAATTTATTTATATGTAGATGACATTAGAGGAATTAATTAAATAAATCATATTTAATTAATTAACAAGCTTAATCATGACCAATTTTAGACGTATACATTTTGCCCCTCTTTGAAGTGATGTGTAAAACACATTGCTTCAAAGAAAATAAGATTTTTGCCCCTGATGTACTTTCAATATTCTTGCTGATGATGCCCCCTTGGGAGGTAAATCACAGATGAGAGGAAAGTGGTTTAGCTCGCGACAGAAAAGAAATGTCCATTTTGAAAATAAAGTCCCATTTTACCCTTGTTTTGACCTTTAAGAGGTAAAAGGTTGAAAGAGACAAGTCATTTGCACTGTTGAGTTTGGTGAAAACTGTAGCTGTGAAAGCGACATTGCGACATGGAGATTCCGTATCATCGCCACCGATTCGAGAGATCACGTAGATATTAGAGGCCAGCTGCTTATGGACCACCGGTGAGTCGATCGATCCTCCTATGCTTTCGAATTTTTCTGTTTGAATCAAAATTTTCATGATTTTTTGCGGTTTCTGTTTTAAAATTTTACGTTTGCATGCATATAGCAATGTTTGGGCGCTTTCGAAAAAAATAGGCGCGCATATAGTAGAAACAAATGCGCATAGGGCATAGATGTTAAAATGTTTAAAAAACCAGTGTAGCGCATCCCGTAAAAACTAGCGCGCATATAAGGTAGGTTTGAAAATTTTAGGGATAGAGCGCATATAGGGAAAACAGACGCGCATATAGGAAAACGCGCATCCAGCAAAAACAGTGGCGCATAGGATGAGAAAAGTGGTGCATACGGGAAAACGCGCATAGGGAGTCTATTTAAGCGCATCCCGTAAAAAGAACGGCGCATATGGGATTTAGCGCATCCTGTCAAAAGAATGGCGCATATGGGAAAATAGGCAGAATTGATGTGTTGATGAAAATGATGATGTGTATTGCTTCTTTGGTCAATAGATAGGTAAAATGTCGTGTCATCATGCTGATATGGGTAAAGATGATAGAAAAATCGAATGATTGATTGATAACTTTGCTTCCTAGGGTAGAAAACAAAGAGTAGATTGAACTGATATGACTTCTGATAAATTTGCTTCCTGCGATAGAAAACAAATAGTAATTGATGGTAGGATAGATGTGATATGATATCCAGCTTGATAGAGTTGATTTGATTTGATTGATAGAGCTGATTGTGTGATATGGGTCGTTGATTTGCTGCATTGATAGATATGAGTCGTTGATATGGGTCTGATATAGTTCATTGATAGATATGAGTCTGATTTGATATTGTGTGAATATTTGATATGAGTCTAATGGATGATCTTTGTAATGAAAAATAGGAGGTTTTCAAAAACCTCCAGATTAGAGAGCGACACTTAGTAGGATGGGATAGGATCCCTGAGTTGACTCTTGCTGACAGAGCATTGATTGATGCGTGCGGTTTGAGACCCTTGTTGGTGATGCCGCCGATTAGGGTCAACAGAGGATTGTTGACAGCACTTGCAGAGCGATGGCATTCAGAGCACAACACCTTTCACATGCCGACCGGTGAGGTGACAGTGACTCCTGAGGATGTGTACAGGATCCTAGGTATTCCAGTTGTCGGAGCCCTTGTGTATTACGATCACAAGGAGCTTGGGGGTACAGATGCCTTGAGGAGAGTGTACGGAGATGCGCAGATAGCCGGGTACTAGGCACTGTGGGCAGACTTTCACGGATATCCAGCCTTGCCAGCAGTTTTGGGTGCTTTCATCGGAGGTCTCCTTTGTCCGGATCGCTGGGCAAAGGGATTGTCAGTGGGCTGGGGCAGGATTCTAGAGCAGATGATATTACAGCAGAGGAGATATGCATGGGGGAGCTGCATGCTAGCCCATCTCTATCACGATTTACACTAGGTGGTCTACAAAGGATCGTCCAGTTTATCTTGTGGGGTTACATTGCTACAGATCTGGGCATGGGAGCATTTCGTTGTGACGAGGCCGACATGTTCTAGAGTGAGGCCACCAGGCAGGCCATATATCTATATGTATTCTGAGTTCCTTACCCAGCCCAAGCTGGGGAAGGTAGATTATTGGAGACAGCTGCTAGACGACATAGATACAGTCATATGGCGACCATACTTGGATTATGAGCCATGGGCGACTGATGATATAGAGATGGCCTATGTCTGTATTCCGCGGTTCCTGATAGGGAGGACTCCCTTCATTTTGGAGAGATTTTTGGCATTGCAGGTGTAGAGGCAGTTCAGATTTACATAGGGGATGCCGCAGGGGGTTGCACATTACGCCCGGAGCAGAGATGAGGCCGGATGGGGGCCGTGTATTTTATATTAGGCCGCCTATACAGAGTTCATGGCCTTAGCACCTGAGGCATGGGTTGACAGACGAGACATTGTGGATGCTAGTATGTCTGATGAGTATGCTGCCTATTTCCATATGTATCCATTTCCACGATTTACTAGCCCGGATGAGCCAACACCTATATTGGTAGTACCGCAGCCCGGGGTAGGTGGACAGGAGGATGTGGCCGGCGGTGAGTAGGGAGCAGTGGGAGGAGAGGAGGTGGAGAGCAGAGAGGAGGAGGGCTCAGATGATGATGATGATGGGGATGATGGCGGGGTAGGAGGACATGCACTGGGGAGGTCAGGGTGAGATATCCTGAGGGGCGTGCAGATTATGCGACGACCTAGGACAGGGATAGGGAGGTGGACAGTGATCCAGATGGCCTCCTCCTCATAGTAGGGATAGATAGCCACTCTTCAGGCTCAGGTGTAGACATTGCAGGGGCAGCAGGGTCAGCTACAGGGTCAGTTGTCGCAGGCACAGGCTTTTATTGTGCAGTTACAGGCACAGCTCGCACAGGCACAGGCACAGGTACAGGTACAGGCACCTGCCCCAGACCCACAGTTAGCTCAGGGGATCGCAGAGAGGGATATTTTCAGGCGACGGACAGTAGAGGCTGAGGGCGTGGCTCAGAGACTGATGGGCACTGTAGATAGTGCGTCACTACGAGATGCCATTGCAGAGGGTATGGAGATGGCTAGGGAGGCTGAGTACTACAGGGTGAGATATGAGGAGCTATGTCCTCCAGAGCACAGAGAGCCATACCCGCGATCCCACAGCAGGACCTGGAGCAGATCACGGACACATACCCAGAGCAGGGGAGTGACAGGGCCATGGCAGGACCCAGATGCAGGCACTAGTGGCAGACCCCTCCCTCCGGACCAGCACCATCAGGAGCATCGACCAGTTAGACTTTATGATGTATAGCATTTTTTTTTTAGCATGTATATGCCATTTCTGATTATATTTGAGGTATTGGACATTGTAGTTTCATTGGACATTTGGACATTTGTATCATTTTTGATGAGTGATGATATGCAGCGGCGATGATTACTTTGATGATGATGTGATGTGCATTTTATGATGTGATGATATGATATGCATTTATGTCTATGTGTTTGTGGAGATTTGATGATATGTAGGATGATTTGATTATGATATTTTATTATGATTATGATTTGATGATGTGTACTAATGATGTCATGCAGATGAATTACCTATGATGTACATTTTTGGATTTTGTAATGCAGATAAAAGATAAAAAAATGAATGTTGTGATCATGATATGCATTATGATATGATGTGATGTGAAATGTCATGAGTGGATAAAAATGTTATGACATGGGATGATAGGAATACTGCTATGAAATAGTGATGTATAAATAGTGTTGTATGAAAAAATGATATGCGATGAAATGTAAAAAGAGAATGATATTAATAATGGTGAAATGATAATGTTAGATGATAATGCAATATTAAATGATGATGAAAATGAAATGATAAATGAATGAATGATAAATGAATGAAATGAAATGACTATAATGAAATGATAATGAAATATTAAATGATAATGATAATGGATATGAAAATGAGATGATAAATGACTGAATGATAAATGCATGAAATGAAATGACTATAATATAATGAAATAATAATGAAATCCTAAATGATAATGATAATGCAATATTAAATGATAATGATAATGCAATATCAGATGATTCGATGGTGAGATTGGAAAAATAAAATAAATGATAATGAAATGAAATGCAAATTGAATGATAATGAGTATGAAATGATAAATGGAAACTGAAATGTTAATGGAAAATAATATAGATAATAATGATAACGAGAATGAAATAATGACGATGGTAATGGAGATAATATGAATAAAAATGGATGAAATAATGTAATAAAAAAGAAGATGAAATGAAAAGATGAAATGAAAATGGAGATGAAATGATAATGATATGAAGCGGAATTGTTAAATGATAATGATAATGAAATAATAATGCATGCCCAATGATATGAAATAAAATGATAAATGATACGGAATGATAACAAGTATGAAATGAATTGCCAATAAAATATTGATGAAATGATAATGAAGATGCGACCAATATGAGCTGATGAAATGGATGCAATAATGAGACTAATATGAAATGATGTGAAATGCACCTAATGAGATGATACTGATACTAAAATGATAATGGGTGAAGTAATGAAACGCTAATGTTAATGGTGATGAAATGATAATGAAGATGAAATGATTATGGAAATGCAATGATAATGATACAAATGTTTGCATTGTCCTCCACAAATAGTCCAACAAAATGACAGCCATTGATCTTTCAAAAACTCTTGATGCAAATCCAATATGCAGTTATGTACAATGACCTAAAATGAAATGCAACTAAATAAAACCGACCATTTTGTTGAGCCTTTTAGTGAGCCTGCTTAAATCATCATGGAGCGTTTGAAAAATGTTGGAAGTGTGTACAAGCATCAAAGGGGAAATTAGCACCAATGATGACCTAAGTACAACTTTCATGATTTTTGATATAGCAAGTAGACACAAGCATCTAAGTATAATTGAACCAAGATGACCTGAGTATTTCTTGCATAAACAGACAAAGACTAACCACTATCTGATGTAAATTTGGAACTATCATCAATGATAAACTTTGGAAATCATGTCTTGCTACATACTTGCAATAGATAAATGATTAACCTCAAGACAACAGACAAAGAAAAATCATCCTCTTTCCTTGCCACTCTAGTTTAGTACATCATCGAGTGTGCTCTAGAGAAATGATGTCAAAAAATAAACAACCATTGTTCAACAAATGAAATATTGTGATTCCAAACATTATTTTAGATTAGAGATCATCCAGATATGAGTGTATGAAAGCCACTGTGCTATGGATCAATGGTTGATTGTTTTGTTTTTCATGATTGGTTTCGATGTCATTGTCTTACTGTTTTGGGAAGATCTGAAAGTTGATTGCCCCCAGTATGTCCATATTTGCCCTTGGTATCAATACAACTTGCTGAAATGAATATGTTCAATAATCAAACCATGGTAAGACGTTATCGCTCAAGGAAAATGATGGCATGGTGCTGGCGTGACCCTAAGATGAAAAAAAAGATGCGTGAAAAATGAAGACTAAGCAGTTAAGTGCAGAACATGAACTAATAGATGGAGAGCTACAAATAGCGTATGTTTTCCAGATTTTCACTATTTGTTTTTATTGCATTTTTCTTGTCAATAGACTACCTGTTTGCCAGGTTTTCACCCTATGACGGTTTTTTTGGATTTTTTTGGATTTTTTCAGGACTTTTTCTAATTTTTTGATAACCGCCTTAGACATAATAATTTTTCAGATGCATGCTGTTGATAGGTTCGTCAAACAGGTCCCCTTCTGGTGTTGATAGCTTGTAGGCTCCTAAACCATAGACTGCGATAACCACATAAGGACCTAGCCAATTTGGCTCGAACTTTCCTTTCTTCTCTCTGTCTTGTTGATTGCGTGGATTCTCTTTCAGAACAAGATCACCCACTTGAAAGGTACGTGGCTTTACTTTGTGGTTGTAGCTGCGAGACATCATTTGTTGATATGCTTTTAGATGATCAGCTGCTCTTTGTCTCTTCTCATCTAAGAGTTCCAGTTCTTGGAGTCAGGAAACTCGGTATTCATCATTTGTTGTAAGGCCTTTCAATGATACTCTGAGTGAGGGAATCTCCACTTCTAAGGGAAATATGGCCTCTGCTCCATAGACAAGAGTGAATGGTGTTGCTTTTGTTGGTGTGCGGACACTGGTTCGGTAGGCCCATAGAGCAGGATTGAGTTGAACGTGCCAATCCTTCCTTGAAGTATTTACAGTCTTCTTCAAGATTTTCAATATTTTTTTATTTGAGGCCTCTGCTTGTCCATTCCCTTGTGGATAGTAAGGTGTTGAGTATCTATGTTGTATGTGAAATCTCTCACAAAGTTCATCAACATCCTGATTTTTGAATGGACGTCCATTATCTGTAATAATGGAGTTGGGAATGCCATACCGACAAATGATATAGTTGAGTATGAATGATGATATTTGTTTTCCAGTGACTTTAGTAAGAGGGACTGCCTCAATCCACTTAGTAAAATATTCTATTGCTGTGATGATGAATTTATGACCATTTGAGGAAGAAGGATGAATTTTTTCCACTAGATCTAAACCCCACTGAGAAAATGGCCAGGTTGGTGTGAACGATTGAAGTTCCTATGCAGGAGCATGAATGAGATTGTCATGAATCTGACATTTTGAACATGTTTTCACAAAAGTGAATGATTCCCTCTCCATCGTAGGCCAGTAGTAACCCATTCTAATTAATTTCTGAGATAAGGTCAGTCCACTTGAATGAGTACCATAGATACCACCATGAACTTCTTGTAAAGCTTTGTCAGATTCCTCGCGTTCAAGACATTGGAGTAAAGTACCATCAAGACCACAGCAATAAAGGGTGTCAGGGATGAGGGTATAGCGAGCAGATTGGCGGATAAAGTTGCGTTTTTGGTTATGGGATAAATCAAGTGGTAAAATGTCATCTTTGAGGTAGGCATAAATTTTTCCGTACCAAGGCGAATCGGATCCTACTAAATGACAAATGATTTGGCTTTCAGGTGTGTCATAGGCAGGTGTAAATGATTGTTCCACCAGAAATTCATAGCGATTTTGAGTTTCTGGGAGCTGTAACAATGATGCAATTGTAGCTATAGCGTCAGCTACTTTGTTATCAATCCTTGTAATTTGTGTCAATTTAATGTCCACAAAGTATTTCTTGAAATCATCAACCATCTTTTTATATGGTAATAGTTTCTCATCTTTAGTTTGATAATCATCATTGATTTGATAGATGACCAGCTGTGAATCACCATACACCTATAGTTCTGTAATTCTCCATTCTAGTGCTATTTTGAGTCCAGTGATTAATGCTTCATATTCAGCTATGTTATTGGTGCATGGAAACATTAGTCGATATGATATGGGAATAGTGTGTCCTTGAGGGGTGACGAAAAGTATGCCTGCCCCCGATCCATGTTGAGTGAAAGAACCATCGAAATATAGAGACCATGTTTGTTTAGATTCTGCAGTGAAGACATCGGCATCTGGAAATTCAATGTGCAGAGGATGATCTGCTTGTAGTGGTGCTTCAGCTAATTGATCGGCTATAACTTGTCCTTTGATGGCCTTGCGATTGACATAATATATGTCAAACTCACTTAGAATCATTACCCACTTTTCTAACCTTCCTGTCAATGATGCTTTGCTTAACAAATACTTGAGTGGATCAATCTTTGAAACCAAATTTATTGTATGGGTTAGCATGTAATGCTGAAAATTTTGTGAAGCAAAAAATACTGCCAGACAAGCTTTCTTAATAGAAGTGTAATTGAGCTCATGACTTGTTAATGTTCTACTGATGTAGTAGATTGCATGTTCCTTTCCTGTAGAGTCTTCTTGTGCGAGCAGTGCCCCCAGGGATGTCTCGGTTGCAGCAATGTATAAAATGAGTGGTTTGTCTGGATTTGGTGATACGAGAACTGGTGGAGTCATTAGATATTCTTTGATTTTCTAAAAAGCCAATTCACATTTGTCATCCCACTTGAAAGGAACATTTTTATGCAGTAGATGTGTGAAAGGTAAACTTTTGTCGGCCAATTGTGCAATGAACCTCTGTATAGATTGAAGTCGTCCTTGTAGTGATCTTAACTGACTGATGTTCTTTGGTGGAGGCATTTCCATAATTGCTTGAACTTTTGCTAGATCTACTTCAATTCCCTTTTCTGAAACAATGTACCCCAAGAGTTTTCTAGATTTGACCCCAAAAACACATTTCTTGGAATTAAGACGAACTTTGAATTTCTCTAATCTTGCAAATATTTTGGACAATACTTCAAGATGTCCTTCTCTAGTGTATGATTTTGCCAGTATGTCATCCACATAATCTTCCATGAAAACATGCATCATGTCATGAAAGATTGTAGTCATGGCTCTTTGGTAGGTAGCCCCAGCATTCTTCAGACCAAAAGGCATGACGTTCCAACAATAAGTTCCCCGTGGACACGTGAAAGTTGTTTTCTCTTGATCTTCAGGTGCAATCTTGATTTGGTTATATCCAGAAAAACCATCCATTAATGAATACATGGCATGGCCAGCTGTCAGATCAACTATGGTGTCAATATTTGGTAATGGGAAGTCATCCTTAGGACATGCTTTGTTGAGATCTCTGAAACATGTGCATATTCTGACAGTTTTATCTGGTTTGGATATAGGTACGATGTTGGAGATCCATTCTGCATAGTCGATTGGTCTGATGAAGCCCACATCAAGAAGTTTTCTCAGTTCTTCTTTAACTAATAATGCAACATGAGGGTGCATTTTTCTGAGTTTTTGTTTTACCGGTTTGGCCCCTGGTTTGATAGATAAATGATGCATGATAAGATCAGGATCAAGACCAAGCATGTCAGCATAAGACCATGCAAAATTGACCTGATTTTCTTTCAAGAATTCCATGAATTCTGGTATTTCTTTTTCAATCATTGATGCAGCTAGCTGTAAAATTCTTGGTTTGTCTGAAGTCTCAAGATCGATAGCATTTGTAGGCTCAATTAGAATAGGCGATCGTTCATGGTAGTGCTCCGGAAGAGTGTCAAGATTCCCATCATCTGGTGCCTCAAAGAGGTTTTCACCATCAGATACGCTCTTTATTTTATCTTTTGTTTGATCTAATACTGCCAGATTCTGGTTTTCACCATTAGATCTTTCTTTTTTGTTTTTACTTTTGTAGCTAGGAAACTTGACACTCTCCTGATCAAAAACTTTATGTCAAAAATCACTGGTGGAACAATCATTTGTATCTTCTGCGGAAAGGAAGTTTACAATAGCTTCATCACTTCAAAACATGGGTATGTTAATAGATGTCGTAAAATCCCAATCAATGAGGTCAGGATGGATTAAAGGTAGAGGATCATCAGGTTATGTGAGATTGGCTATAGTTAAGGTCATAAAAGAGTGGTCTATAGGATCCGAGGTATGAGGTGGATCAATGATGATACTGTCCTCATGATAGTCTTGTTCGTTTAGATCTGATTCAGTATTACTAGAATCATAGTCGATTTGTGGTTCAGATTCTTGTGGTTGGGATCCTGAACCTTGTCCTTCAATTAGAGTTGGGGCATATTGGTGTATTACATCAACCTCTTTATCCCTCCAGAACTCATTATTGTAAATGGTGTCCCATTCATATTCAGTAGAGTCTGTGTCAGAATTGTTGTCTAGGAAGTTCTGAATTGTTATTAAACATGCCTCTTGTGAATTTAAGCCTGCTTGCAATGTGAAGACAGTGCCATGTTTGGATTTTCTTTCTTTAGAGTGAGTATCATAACCCAATCCAGTTTTCTCTTTTGCAGTGAGGCCACGGAGATGAATGGGTTCAACTACTCCTTCCTTTTTCTGATAGGTCCTTCATCATAACCCATCTTCTGCATGATTGAATATCCTTTTCCATATTTGTCTATGGGTAATTTGACATTAGAGACTACTTCATCTTCATCTTTATAGATCCAATTGAGAATTTCCATATCCTCAGGGTCTTCCATGGGGAATTTTTCTTTGATGAATTGCCCATTAAATTTTGTGATTGGCTCTATCGGTATTGGCTTTGATGTTGATGCTGGTGATACTTGATGTTCCCTGAGAGATGGCTGCCCATATGATCGAGGTGATGTAGGTAAATTGGCAAGGCAAAGAGAGTATTCTCCAACTCCATGATCCTTGAATTTCAGCTTTTTGTCAAAATTATTAGTCAATTAACTAATTTGTGTGTCAATTTTTAGAGAAGTACTAGCATGAGCTTCTCGATTATTAGGGACCAAAGTATCTTGACTGGCTTTTATGTTGGCACAAGTTTGAATGTTGGAATTATCAGCAGGTATCGTGATTTCTTGCCCATCATAAGGAAACTTGAGACATTGATGATAAGTTGATGGGACGGCTTGCATTTCATGGATCCAAGGACGACCCAACAAGATGTTATATGCTAGATCATGGTCCAGTACTTGACAAAAAGTATTCTTTATAACAGGGCCCACTTTGATCGGCAGCATGATTAGACCTTTGGATGCTCTTTCTTCATCATCATAAGCCTTTATGGTAATCTTTCTTCTAAAATCAATGGAGTCTTCAGAAAATCCTAAGGCTTTGACCAACTTCAAGGTACAAATGTTCAAACTAGCACCTCCATCTATTAGAACCCATCTAATGCGAAACTTGTGAACCATGACTTCTAAGTACAAAGAGGAGTTATGGGGATGAGTTATGGAAACGTCATCTTTATCAGAGAATGAAAGACAAGTGGGTGAGGACAAATGTCCTACCATGGCTTGAAATTGATTTACATCCAGTTCAGTAGATACATTAGTTTCAACGAGGGCTTTGTCTAGAATTTCCTTATGGGCTGGGGAAATCTTTAATAGTTCCAGAATGGAAATTTGAGCTAGGGTTTTTCGAAGTTGGTTAACCAAATCGTATTTATGTTGAGGCGGAGGTTCAGTGGATTTTGAAGAGGTTCCCTTTAAGACAACTTTGGCTTGCGCTCTTGTTGTTGTGTTGACTTCTCTATATTCCACCTTTTTGTTAACTTTAATGACATTTACCCGCTCGTCGTCTGTGTAGAGATGGTTGATTATATGATCATCATTGATATGATTCACATTTTTTTAAAAAGATTCACCCTTTTGATAATTAGGCAATGGATTGCGGAATGCTTGGTGAGCTGCGTTGGTTTGTTGATTTCCTTCTATTGTGACAATGTCATTGTCGATTAAGTCTTGAATTACATTCTTCAAGGCTTGGCAATTGTGTGTGCGATGACCTTTACACTGATGATAATCACAATAGTATGCCTCATTCCATGATGGAGGCTTTACACTGGGTTCATAATTTCGTTGAGGCGGTAAAGTAATGAGATTTTTGGCCATCAATTCTTTGAATGCAGATTCTACGGATTGACCCAATGGAGTAAAAGTTCTTCTATTCGAGAAGAATGAAAATCTTTGTGGATTTGAATTCGAGGTATTCCCTAAGGAATTTTGATTGTTATTGGTTCCTCAATAACCCTAGTTGTTGGAAGTCCCTTGGGTGGGAGTAGAATTTTGATTTGTATTGTTCCTCTGAGGAGGAGGATTATTTCCATGATTTTCAATCGAGTTGACGTTGTTGTTGCGAGAGTTTGGAGTAGTGAGGACAAATGGCTTGGTTGAAGCATGATTTTCATCCACAACACCATCATTCACCATATTTTTGTTGCGAGTCCAAAATTTGGATTTGTCCTGATTATTATGATGGTTGGGTGAGCTAGGATTTTCTTTGTCATGTTTTATTATGCCTCTTTTGACCAAAGCATTTTCGATGGTTAAGGCATCTTCAATCATTTTCTCAAAAGAAGAAGGACAATGTAAGTTCAAGTGATAGCTCATTTCCGAATTTAAACTGTTGATGAAAGTAACCATCTTTTCTTTCTTGGGGACAGGACATGGATATCTGGCAAACATTCTTCTCCATCTCTGAAGAAACGTAATGAAAGGTTCACCAGGTTTCTGTGCAACTTTACAAAGATCTATCATGGTGATCTGATGTTGTATGTTGTAAGTATATTGTGATATGAATAAATTGATCAATTCTTCGAATGTTCTGACGGGAGGTGTGATCTTGGATAACCATTCCATAGAGTGTACTCCGAGACTCCTAGGAAACAGTCGCATCAAGTAAGTATCTTCGTGAGTGAATTCCAATGTCAGGTTTCTGAAGTCTCTGACGTGATCGATTGGATCTATTTTCCCGTTATAGCGATCAAATTTTGGCATTTCACAATACTTGGGAAAAGGAATCATGTTTAAACTTCTGTCAAACGGATAAGGACAAATGTCCTCGAGCGTGTATTTCTTTGTGGTTGTTCCCCCTTGTAATTCTCTAACTTGTCCTTGAAGTGCCTTGATTTGTTGGGTCAAGGCACTAAGATCTGAAAGTGGTGTCTCTTCAGGTTTATTTTTCAAGTTTTCAGTGTCAAAGTTGTGAGGTAATTTAGCCCCTTGTTCGGCTAGATAGCGAAAATATTTTTCCTTATCTCGCTGCAAGATCTTTTCAATGGCTTTATGGAATTTTGGATCTTGTTCAACTTCTCTAAGACGTTCCTCATCTTGTTCCTCATCACTATCCATTGGCGCTTTATCCATGTCTTTGTATTGATGAAACGGATTTTCTTCTCTATTGTCCATGTTTTCGTTAAAAAGTGGATTTTGATTTATGCTGAGAAGGGGATTACCACTTTCTTCTTCCTCTTGAGTGTTTTGAATATGACTTTCTTTTTGGATTGTATCCTTCAGTTTATTGTTTTGAGACCTTGTGGAGATAGGCATATGTTTTTGGAAATTTTTTCTAAACTTAGATCCTAGTTTTTGAAAAAGTGCGATGGTAATGATATCTTGATCCAATAAGATATGAAATCTTATGATATGATCAAGGATACTTCTAATTTATTGGTTGTGGCTTCCAAGTTTGATGAAGGATTTCAGAATCTTGTTTGGGGAAGTTGAACCAAAAACTAAAAAGCTGTTTTGAGAGATGCACTTCTAAAATTTTGATCTTTGTTTTCAAAGAAAGGTTCCGAAAATCAATGAAGAATTTGATTGGGGTGTGAAGGATACTCTATGGAAGGTTGGGGTATGTTGTCAAATTCAAGAGGTTAGTTATGATTATGCCGTTGGGACAGAGCTAATCTCTGATAATAAGCTCGGGAATCTAATGGATCTACAACATACTCATCAGTGAATCCTCTAACAAAATCCTGGTATCTGTGAAGAAATCCTCGATAGTGAAGCAAAACTCGTCAACTTTTGTACAAGAATTTTCTCTTCTGCAGTGTTTTCTTGTATCCTAATGGTTTCTTGGGTTTTCTGATCCTTTTAGACAATGACTTCTTGGTAAATTTTGTTGACTTCCAATCTCTAAGCATGAGAAAAAGGTATTTGGGAATGTTTTTGAAGCAATGATATGAAAATCTCTTAAGTGGCTTTCAGTTGTTCTTCATGTTCCTTTTGGATGATTTCTTTATCTAAATTAATGTAAAGGAAGACACAACAAACATTTTTGAAAACAGTTGTTCTTAAAGCCCTATACTAACATTGAAGTGTTTGATCAAGAGATGTTTTTCATCAAATGTTTTCACAGGTTTTCCACATGAAAAATAGTTCAGACAGACTCACTCTTAAATGCTCAAGTAGGTCACTCTAATAATCAACAGCCCACATCTTAAAACTGTGTCGACTCACACAGCCGTGTCACCCCCGAAGGGGTGCCCGTGTTTTTGTCTTTTCCAGGTGCGTACTCAGAGTTACGAAAGTGGATACCAGATCCCCTGAGCAAATGGTCCTTGGCAGTTATATGGTGAGTGTCTTGGGGGCAGATTCTTCCCTCCCCTTGCACTGTGATTATCAGAATGTTTGGCAACTGACTCGGCTGGCTACTACACTAGGTTCGTAGTAAGGATTTCCATTCGGTGCGGCAATAATAAACTCCCTCAGGAGACCTCCCAACCTTTAGAACAAAGGCTTTGGGGATGGTTATCTTGCACACTACCGGCAAAAGAGGGTTTCCGCAGATCTGCTTTAAATTTTATAGTGGGGTGGAATAGCCTGGCTTTGGCTTGAACCCACTTGAGTCGTTCCCGTAGGGTGAGTACTTTTTCCCACTACGGCAGGCTCTCTAAAGGATGTAATTGAAACAATAACATTGCATGAAATTAAAAGGAAAGTCTGGTATTCTGATCACCTAGTTAAGGGGAGAGCATAGACCTATTGCCACAATCAAAGTAAGCAGATGTTCTTTTTAAAATCCAAATAACAATGAGCTAATCTAAGTGAAGATATTGCTTCACCAAAAATAGATTGTTCAATTTTAACTGCAAAATTCATTGTTTGGTGACTATCCTAGATTGCTTCATTTTATCCAGATGTGGCTACCCTAGGATTGCTTCATTTTAAAACCTTTAGGAAAAGAAACAGAATTCTGTCTACGGAATGCGTCAGACTCAGAATTCTATGATTTTGTTACAGACTATATGCGCTTGAATAGAAGTTGTATGCGCTGAAACATATATGCGCCTAAACAGAGACTATATGCGCCGAAACATAGACAATATGCGCCGAAACAGAGATAATATGCACCTAAACAGAAGCTAGATGCGCCCGAAATAGAGACAATATGCGCCGAAACAGAGACAATGTGCGCCTAAACAGAAGCTAGATGCGCCCGAACAGACACTATAAGCGCCTAAACAGAGACTGGATGTGCCATAAGAAAAATGTCAAAATAATTACTGTGCATGCAGGAAGGAAATTATATGCACGCAAACATTTACTCTATGCACTTAAACAAACAGTCACTATATGCACTTTAACAGTCACAAGATGCGCTTTTACAGTTACGGGATGTGCGCTAACAGTTACGGGATGTGCGCTAACAGTTACGGGTTGCGCATCGAAATTTTGCAAAACAAAAAGTTAAATTTTCCGTATGCGTGTTAGAATTTTTCGAATGCGCCTAAACGTCAGAATTTTTTGAAAAGCCGATTCCAGAAAGCCGAAACTGTCAAAACAAACTTATAGAAATCGTTAATTTCGTGGGTTCGGGGGCCCCACGGTGGGTGCCATTTTATGTGTGTATGAAATATTGGATTAATTAAATAGAAATCAAACACATGTTAATAAGACATTAAATCGAAAAGCTAAAAAGAAACAGAACAATGCAAACCGTAATCGCAGCTTCTCGAAACCGTCTTATCCTCCTCTATCTTCAGTGTTTCGTTGTTTTCCAGGTAGCTCTCAGATCAACAGATCAGGCTCAACAAAATGACAGCTAAAGAACGAGATTCTAAATGCAAAACTAAGCTGGATGCAAAAGCTATGCTAAAATGAAAGATATTACTGTGATATCGAAACTGACATGAATGCAAATGCTGGTTGAGTTTGTGCGTGCATAAATGAGTATACAAAGTGTGCAAATATGAACGAGTATGCGTAGTGTAACCAAAAGCTTGGATTTACGCCGGAATTTATAGAGTTTTTGAATGGGTTTGATTGGCTGATTCGATCGACGGTCCGGATTAAGCTTGTTTCGAACGGACGGCGGGAGATCCTCGAAAGTGGAAGAGAAGGATGGAAGGTTTCCCTTTTCTTTCAATTTCATCATTGAGTTTCAAAGGGAAACTTCCATTTCGAAAGATGAGATAGAATTTGGAAGGGCGAGTTAGCGTGAGTTAGAAATTAAATAAAATAAATTTATTTAATTTAAAAGTGGAGATGAAAATAGAAACTTACATAATTAAATAACTCATATTTAATTATGTTTAAAATGAAATTAGAGTGAGGAATATTAAATAAGATATTTAATATTTAATTTAATTCGGATATGGGATGGAGAATATTCCATTATTCAAATATTTAAAAAAATATTTAAACTTTAGAACCAAATGATAATTAAATATAAATAAATTATAAAAATTTATTTAATTTAATCAAGCGGAGGGTAGAAATGTTAGTAATTAAATAACATTATTTATTTAATTTAAGATAGAAGAATTTAGAAGATGAGCGATATAAATAAATAATTAAATATATTTATATGCAGATGACATTAGAGGAATTAATTAAATAAATCATATTTAATTAATTAACAAGCTTAATCATGACCAATTTTAGACATATACATAAAGTGTTGTGACACACTTTCACACTTTTTAAGGGTCTTGTTAATGTATCTCACCTAAATAACCTCTTTGTGTCATTTACCAAGCCTTATTTCAAAGTGTTGTAACACACTTTCACACTTTTCTAGGTTTTTCTTTAATAATTGGGCTTTCTTATGCTTTAATTGGCCCCATTTTGCATCCACAAGCCTTACTTATGTGTATTTTTTAGAATACTCTCAATAAATAACATTTAAAATATCAAAATCTTGAAACCCACCTTAAATGCCTAAGGTGGGACTCATTTTCTATTCTGGGTGAATGAGTCCCCTTAGGTGGGACCCATTCACCTAGAGTTATGAATGAGTCCCCTTTAGCTCAAAATTCAAATTGAATTCAAATTTTTGGCGGGTTTTTATTCTCCAAGATCTAAGGTCGGCCTATGATGTTGTAATTTCAGGAATTATTGCATAATTGAGTATAAATACAAGCTTATTTCTCTCATTTTCATACCTAGCATTCAAGTATTCATGCATATGGTTTACAAGAACATTTGAGAATTCAAGGAATTTCAAGGCCAGATTATCAAGCAATCAAGAGAATTTTCAAGTGTCATTCATCATGTCAAATATTTTTTGTATCATGTTTTCTTAGAGCTAACAATTGTGGTGTTGGATTTGTAAGCATTGCATTCAAGATCCATCAACATCAAGCTAGAGTTCAAGTCCATATCCATTGGACCCAATACTTACATGTTTTCAACACCTTATTGCTAGAGTTTGGTGAGTTTCAACATCATTACTTGTTCATTCATCATTTTCCATTCTAATTCATTTCATTTCAAGGGTTTAATTACCAACAAGGGGTTTGACTAATGCAAACCCCTATTCACTAACCCCACAACATTTTTCCCTCTTCTTATGTGTGATTTGTAGGCCTAGATTGCAAATTTACCAAGAAGTTAAGATTGGAAAAGTGGTCAAAACAAGTCAAAGTTGTCAAATTCCTAAGAGAAGCTTGGAGAAGATCTACAGGTTGAATTCTACAATTTCAGACCTGGATTTGTATTAGGAGCAGCGGAGCAGATTGAGGGCTATAGTTTCCTGTTTTGAATTTCCAAAAATCCAGAGGTGGACTAATTCACCACTATTTTCAAATTATTCACATTGCCCATGCCTAAATAGTAATTTTGTAGATTTGAGTACCCATTTGTTTGAAACCTGTTCTGGCATATTTTCTAGAAAATAGGACTAAGTCACCCAGCTTGGCATATGAGTCCCAGTTGGCATCAATAGTGATTTTTTTAGGATTCCAAAGCTTCATTCCATCTCCAACAAGTTTTCAAATGCACATTTCTAGTTTTATAACTTTTTGTTACATTTTACTTGCATTCTTAGGTCATTTAGTATTAGTTTGCATATCACACTATGTTTTCAAACATCTTGCATTTTCCAAGTTTACACTTGGTAGTGAACCCATTTCTTGTCTCCATTCATCTCCAAGGATATATTACAATCATATCTCTCATATCCTTCATTGCATTGAGATTTCTAAGGTATTCTTGAATGTGAGCATTGTGAAATTGGATCCCTCTCCTCATTCCATTTTGTGGACAAGGAAGTTGAGCATCCATTTTCGGTGTCCATATTTTGGTGAACCTGACTTTTGAACATCATAATTCTATTTTGGAGTGCATTTACATCCTATATTTAGCTTGCATTAACATTGCATTAGTTAATTTTCATTCTAGGGTTTCAAAGTTTGCATAGTGAAAAGTTCATTTAGCTTGCATTATTGCACTTACTTTCATTAAAAATTAGTAAAATTCTACATCTGCATCAGAAAACATAAAAAGCATAAAATTCATTTCAAAAATTCTAAAAAATTTCAAAAAAATTAGTACCAAGACTCATTCGCCACCTTGGGAAAATCAGTCCCTTTGCATAGTTTGCACTACATTTTTTGGCATTTCATCTTTATTTTCTGATTTTATGTGTGTTTTTCTTGCATTTCTATTTTACTTTCTATAATTTCTACTTCGAGCAATTTATTCTTATTAGCTTACATTGCATTTTCATTCACCTTGCATTTAGAATCCTTTGCATGAGTGTTTTGTGTCCTATTGCTAATACTATAGTGAGAAGAAGTTCAAGACTCATGTCATCCCACAATAACACACTCATTGTGGATCTTGGGTTATCTAGAGCTTCTACTCCTAGTATTGACACTAGTACACTAGGCATGGATAATACCCTTAGCAACTCTTTCCCTTCAAGTAGTATGCAAGTTGAACCACGAAATGATAATATCCCGCAAGAGAAAATAATTCAAATCCATGAGGACTTAGAAAACCTCCAACATCAAGTAATCCTTAAAAACATCTCAACTACTATAATTCCTACCATAGAAAACATCCATTGCATGCTTGAAAGCAAAGATGGCCTTAACATTGTCAATAACATAGTTGAGATATGTGCAAAGCATCTTCCTTCAACCTTTAGTGCTCCTACACAACAAACAATGTTACAAGCCAAGGAGGAACTCAAATTACTCCCCCCTCAAAAATATCCTCAATACCTACCTATAACACTCATCAAGTCACAACAACAATGCAACAAGTTAGTAATGTGATTCCTTCCCTGAGCATTCCTATTAGCATCCCTAGTTCCTATGTGGCATCGCATGTTCTATCTTCTACCACATTACCACCTATAAGCATTCCATTCACCTGTCCCACTAATACATACATTCCATCACCACTTTCACTTCCATCTCATACCACTTGTAATGATCCTCTCATAACACAACTTTTCCAAACCATTTCATCCATGCAAAAGAAAATCTCCACCATAAACCAAATTAGAATGGCCCACCTATTGGCAACACAAGGGTAGACAACTGAGAGCGGGGGTGAACCAGTTGTCTCAAAAATTTAAACTTATTAAACTTATTAACTTTATTATCAAATCTGATAAATAACCATGAAAGAATAAACCATCAACACATCAGAAATACACATAACACCAATATTTTTTTACGTGGAAACCTTGTTAGGGGAAAAACCATGGTGGAGGTTAGTCCACAAGATTATACCTTGTTAAACATATAAAGAAAAATAAATGGGGAATGCACTTGCATTCAGGCACACTACCTAGAGCTCACTACTCAAATATAGAAAGGCTTACTACCCAAAAGAAGAAACACTGTCTTACATAAACATTCAGATTATATCCACAAGATTTTGAACTGAGAAAGTAGCATCTGCTAATGCCTGATTATAGTTCCAGTTAAGCACATAAACTCTACTCACTCTTCTTCACACTTCTTCACACTTTGTTTTTGCCTTTAAAATATTAGAACATTATCCATGCATAGGACTTGCAAACTTCACATATTCACACCTTCAAATGATATAAACAATCACTTATATACATCCACAACTAAGAATAATATCATCTCCATGTCAGCTTCAACAAAATATAAAATGTGTACAAACTGTCGGCCCAAAACATAAATAATTTACAATGTGAATCAGCCAATGTCAGCCACAACATATTGAAGACATAAAATAACATCCTTGAACACAAAACACCTTCAAAAATTATTCCACCAAGATCCACAACACACTACAATCACCTTGTCAGCCAAGAACATGAAAAAAATGAACACACAAGAGAAAATCTCTAATCACGAGCACAACAATCAATGTGGATGTGCAACACAGATAAAGCATGATCTAGAAACATTCACAAGCATCATGAATCACCACAGAATCATCTGCAACAACTCAGATTACTAGAATCGCATCATCTTCTTTTAGGAACACCAACTGAAGCAACAAAACAACTGTCAGAACACAGATAATCATGTCTCGATCGAATCTTCATGTGGATCTCTGAAACTTAACATGCATAAACTAGATATACTCGACAACAAACCCTTTAATCCACAACCTTTGATCATCAATATATTGAGTTGGCCGCCATATTGAACTTCACTTCACCACTGACAACCTGCAACTTATTTTAATACAATTTTCTCAATATCCTTGACATATACAGCCTTTAAGACATTAATTCTGATAGTGTTGAAATCAATGACAACCACATATCAGCAACATCCAAAAACCTCCCCCTTTGGAATTGATGGCAACACATGATGTGAAAAACACCATCAACACAACTTTCTCTGAACACTTTCTCCCCCTTAGCTTTTGACTCTTTTCTCCTCAACTCTTTCACATAACTCTTATCTTCACAATTTTTTTCACATGACTCTTCTCCCCCTTTGAAATCAATGACAAAGATACACATTATCTTTTTCCACACAAGCTCTGAACCACATATTTGAACATCTGACTACTCCCCCTAAGTAGCAGCCACCACAACATCAATCTAGATCAAGATTTGACTGTGAAATGCAAAGACTGATGCAATTCAATGCATCTTAGTTTTGATTTGGAGGGGTAATCACCCCTAGCTTCCCTCTTAGATACTCAAAAGTATCCTTAGGCAACGGTTTGGTAAAGATATCTACAATCTGTTCCTTAGTAGGCACATACTCCAATCTGGCTTCCTTTTCACTCACCTTCTCTCTTAAAAAGTGAAACTTGATAGATATATGCTTGGTCTTTGAATGTAGCACCAGATTCTTGGAAATGTTAATTGTAATTGAATTATAGCATAATATAGAAATTGGTTCATCATACACAACTCTGATATCTTTCAACATTTGTTTCATCCACAATACTTGAGTACAATTATTAGTGGTAGCAATGTATTCTAGCTCTATAGTAGATAAAGAAATGGCATTTTGCTTCTTACTTAACCATGAAATCAACTTCTTTCCCAAGAAAAATGTACCACCACTATTACTTTTTCTATCATTCACATCTCCTACTCAATCAGCATTAGTAAAATCACTCAAAGTAAGGTCATCATCTTTAGGGTACCATAGGCCAAAATCAACTGTCCCCTTCAAGTATCTAAAAATTCTCTTCACAACAGTCACATGAGATTCCTTAGGATCAGATTGAAATCTTACAACAATCCATACAACATTCATGATAACAGGTCTAGTTTGAGTCAAATAGAGCAATCTTCCAATCATTGATATGTATCTAGTCTGATTTTCTTTCGGAGAATCATCATCTTGTGTCAACTTACATCTAGTCACCATAGGTGTACTAACTGGCTTTGAATCTTCCATACCAAACTTCTTTAGAAATTCTTTAACATACTTGGACTAAGATATAAAGATCCCTTTATCTAACTGAGTAATTTGCAATCCCAAAAAGAATCTCATTTCTCCAATCATAGAAATTTCAAACTCATTCTACATCTCATCAATAAACTTCATGCACAAACTACCATCTCCTTGAAAAATGATATCATCAACAAAGACTTCAACAATCAAATCTTTATCATGTTCAATCTTGAAATACAGATTACTATCAACAATACCTTTATTAAATCCAAGATTCAACAAATACTTGTCCAATCTGGCATACCATGCTCTTGGGGCTTGCTTAAGTCCATACAATGCTTTCTTCAACCAAAAAACCATATCTCCCTGATCAATCAATTGAAATCCACTAGGTTGCTCAACATACACTTCTTCTTCCAATTCACCATTTAGAAATGTTGTCTTGACATCCATCTAATAAACCTTGTAGTTTTTGTAAGCAACATAAGCAAGAAATAGTCCATTGGTACATTTTGACCCATTTTTTGACAAGCGTCCATCAGAATTTTGATGGTCGTTCGTCGGATGTCGGGCCAAAATTTTGATGTTTCAAATGTCATTGAAATTTTGATGCAATAATAGCAACGAACGGTCGTCAAAATTCTAATCCAGACGCTCATCGAAAAATGGGTCAAAATGTACTAGTGGTCTCGCATCTTCAATCCTAGAAACAGGGGAAAAAATTTCTTCAAAGTCAATTCCTTCCATCTAAGAATATCCTTTACACACCAGTCTTGCGTTGTTTCTAACAACTTCACCTTGCTCATTCAATTTGTTTCTAAAGACCCATTTAGTTCTAATTACATTTTTTTCCTTACGTCTAGGAACAAGAATCCATGTATTATTCCTCTCAATTTGTTGTAGTTCTTCTTTCATTGCTTCCACCCAATGTTCATCTTTGCATGCTTCATTGACATTAGTAGGCTCAGTCTTTGAAATCAAACAGTATTCTTCTGCAATTTTTCTCCTAGTGTGAACACCTTTGTTCTTATCACCTATAATTTGATCTTCTAAATGATTTAGTCTTACATACCTTGGATTCTTAGGATGTTCTTGAACTTCAGGCTCTTGTGATCTATCTTCTACACTTTCACTAGCTCCTTTCTCTTGATTTTCTTAATTCACCAGAATGGTATGAACTTGATTTTGAGTCTGAACTTTCTTTCCTATAATTGAACTATTATTTTGATCATTTGAATCATATCCATAGGTTTTGGATGGTCTATCTATGTCTTCATCAACCTTGACATTTGTACTTTCAACCATTTTCCTCAATCTCTTATTGTAGCACCGGTAGGCCTTGCTTTTAGTAGAATAACCAAGAAATATTCCTTCATCACTTCTACAATCAAACTTTCTTATATCTTCATCTCTTTTGATATAGTATCTACTCCCAAAGATTTTGAAATATGTAATAGTAGGCTTATGACCAGACCATAGCTCAAAAGGGGTCTTACCGATATCACCTTTGATTTGTACCCGATTGAGGGTGTAAACAACAGTACTCATAGCTTCTCTCCAGTAGATATGTGGAACATTTCCTTCTAGCATCATAGTTCTAGCAGCATCTTGAATTGTCTTGTTCTTCCTTTCCACAACTTTATTTTGCTGAGTGGTTCACGGGGCAGATAATTGCCTCGTTATCCCATGCTCTTCACAAAAAGAATTAAACTCATGGGAAGTGAATTCACCACCTCTATCTGATCTTAGACATTTAATCTTCAGACCTATCTTTGTCTCAACAAATCTTGAATTTCTCTAGAGCTTCAGATTTTTCCCTTAAGAAAGTAACCCACATCAATCTAGAGTAATCATCAATAAGTAACATGAAGTACCTGTCTCCTTGTAAAATTTTGATTCTAGAAGGACCACACAAATCAGTATGAACAAGCTCCAACACTTTATTTGAACAATGTTGTTTGCTCTGAAATGAAATTCTAGTTTGCTTCCCTAACTGACATTCCTTGCATATAGTATTAGTAGGCTTTACCAACTTAGGAAGATCTCTCACTACCTGAGTAGAACTTATCTTGATAATATTACCAAAGTTTACATGACACAATCTCCTATGCCACAACCAGCTTTCATCAACTGGAGCAATTAGACAACTTTTACCACTAGCATTCAGGTGAAAGATGTTACCTTTTGTTTTTGTACCTGAAGCAAACACATTTTTGGAACTCCCCAATATTCTACACTTTCCATTCTTGAATTGAAGATTGTATCCCTTGTCAACCATCTATCCAACACTTAAAATATTATGCGTCAACCTTCCACATATAGAACATCATCAATATGATTCATACCATCAAGAGAAATGGATCCTCCACCATAGATTACACCAACTTTGTCATCACCAAATCTTACAACACCACCATCATACTTTTCCAGGATCACAAATTTTCTTTTATCACCTATCATGTGATGAGATCATCCACTGTCAATCACCCATTCATCTTTTTCTTCAACTTTGGCTACTAGGGCTTTCTCCACATTTGAGCAACTAGCAGATTTAGTAGGTATAGGATCATTTTCCTTGATAGCAATAAATACCCATTCATCTTCACTTACATTCCCTTTATCAAATTCATCATCTACCACACCTTCATCAACAACATAATAACACTTTCTTCGGACACCTTGATGCAAAATGACCTATCTTATTGCAAGAAAAACATTTAATAGGAAATTTCCCTTTATACTTACCTTCTCCTCTAGCTTCCCTTTTGACAATAAGTGCTTCAGCTGGTCTAGTTTTTTCTCCTTTTCTTCAATCTCTCTCATTTCCTCCTCGTACTTGAACATTTTTCCAGAACTTTCTCCTAGATCATATCTCTACTTATCCTTTACGGAGGTAGTAGCTTTGAATGCAAATTCTATCTTAGGAAGAGCATCACCAAACTCACTTAACTCAAAAGTTGTAAGATTACCAATCAACATGTCTCTGATTACATTTGTCATAGTCCAGATCTCCTCAATAGTAGTATATTTGGCTTTGTATGCAACAGGAAAGGATCTAATCACTTTAGCAACAATTTCCAATTCATCCAATATTCCACCAGTACATCCGATACTACACACAAGTTCATTCACTCTCTGCATGAAAGAAGTAATGTTCTCATCATCACCCATTCTCAACAATTCATATATCCCTTTCAGGCTTTGCAGCTTAGCAACCTTTGAACATGTGCATCACCTTCATACAAAGTTTCCAACTTTTTCTAGATCTCATAAGAATTCTTCATATCCATAACATTTGTCATCTCAGAATCAGTCAAAGCACTCAATAATGCTTCCTTAGCCCTAATATTGTACTCTCCATCCTTAATCTCAGTAGCAGTAGAAGGACCATTTTGTGAGATGATATACCTATTCCTTGTAATATTCCAGAAGGGTTCACCAATACATCTCAGATGACACTCCATTCGAGCCTTCCAAAGAGAATAATTTGTTCCATCAAATCTCGGACAATCCTTCTTGTATGTTGCCATCCCGGATCACCTCAATCTATAAAAATTCTTTCGAGGAACCTGCTCTGATACCAATTGTTGGAAACACAAGGGTAGACAACTGAGGGGGGGTGAATCAGTTGTCTCAGAAATTTAAACTTATTAACTTTATTCTTAGATCTAATAAATAACCATGAAAGCATAAACCATCAACACATCAGAAATACACATAACACCAAGATTTTATTTATGTGGAAACCCTGTTAGGGGAAAAACCACGGCGGAGGTTAGTCCACAAGATTATACCCTATTAAAATTATAAAGAAAAATAAATGGGGAATGCACTTTCATTTAGGAACACTGCCTAGAGCTCACTACTCAAATACAGAAATGCTTACTACCCAAAAGAAGGCACATTGTCTTACAGAAACATTTGGATTACATCCACAAGATTTTGAACTAGGAAAGTAGCATCTGCTAATGCCTGATTACAGTTTCAGTTAAGCACATAAACTCTACTCACTCTTCTTCACACTTCTTCACACTCTATCTCTACCTTCGAAAGATTGGAACATTATTCACACATAGGAATCACACACTTCACACATTAACACCTTCAAATGATATAAACAATCGCTTATATATATACACAACTAAGAATAATATCATCTCCATGTCAGCTTCAACAAAATATAAAATGTGTACAAATTGTCATCCCAAAACATAAATAATTTACAATGTGAATCAACCAATGTTGGCCACAACATAGTGAAGACCTAAAATAACATCCTCGAACATGAAACACCTTCAAAAATTATTCCACAAATATCCACAACACACTACAATCACCTTGTCGTCCAAGAACATGAAAAACATGGACACACAAGAGAAAATCTCTAATCATGAGCACAATGATCAATGCAAACGTGCAACACAGATAGATCATGATCTAGAAACATCCACAAGCATCATGAATCACCATAGAAGCATCTGTAATAACTCAGATTACTAGAATCACATCGTTTTCTTTCAGGAGCACCAACTGAAGCAACAGAACAACTGTCAGAACACAAATACTCATGACTTGATCAAATATTCATGCAGATCTCTAAAAATTAATGTGGATAAACTAGATATACTCTACAACAAACCCTTTAATCCACAACCTCTTATCATCAATATACTGATCTGGCCACCATACTGAACTTCACCACTGACAACCTGCAACTTATTTTATTACAATTTTCTCAATATCCTTGACATATACAACCTTTAAGACATTAATGCCAATAGTGTTGACATCAATGACAACCACATATCAACAACATCCAACCCCACCCACATATTATGTCAAAAGTAGCCCATTTTCCTTGGAGATATTGTGAACACTGATGCTACAAGGAGTAGAGGTGCCAAGATTTGAGAAATATGGAGGGAAAGGAGATCCTTCTAACCATGTTAATTCCTACACTACCTTATGTAGTGACTTTGTCCTTGATGATAAATTGTTGGAAAAACTCTTTCCTAGGTCCTTAAAAGATAATGCCTTCGAATGGTTTTCTTCTCTATCGAACAATTCATTTGTTCATTCAATGAACTTGTTGATGCATTTTTAAACCATTTCCAAGTGCATATGACTCCCAAGCAAACCTTGGCCGATTTGATGAGATGCAAGAAAAATGAGGAAGAAAAAAATTTGATTTTATCTCACACTATCAATCGCTTTATTCCCAAATCAATGTCAAGATCCCCGACCCACACCTTCAAAAGATGTTTATAGAAAAATTGCAAACTAAAATTCAGGACAAGCTCACTATGATGAAATTCCCATCCTTCATGCACTTGTGTACTACCCTTTGCAATTATCAAAATTCGGTTAGTAGTTAAGATACAAGGTCCACTTCTAGCCAAATTGAGAGATCTGAGCCAACTAACCAAAACAATTCCTAACCTTATAGAAAACAAAATAAAGGGTTCTTTCAATTCAAAAGACCTCAACAAAAAACTCAAAATGTCAATAACCAAGTAGTTGTTGTCAAAACCGCGGTTCCCTTTAGTTATGGAGATCCGAAAAGACAATTCACACCCTTATCCGACATCGTTCATAACACAATGTCCCAACTTTTACAAAAAAAAATGATTACCTTGCCTCCCCTCAAAACACCTAAACCTAATAAGCCTTTACCCACGAGCTTTAAATCAAATGCCTATTGCCACTATCATCAAAAAAATGGACATGACATAGAACATTGCAAGCATCTTAAACATCTTGTGCAAGACCTCATTGATTCTGTCCATTTATCCATTGGAGGTGTTAGTGTTCAAGGCAATAAGTTTGTTGCCCCACCGAGCCAAAACTTCCAAATTTTCACTAATCTAATTCCCAAACATAATTTTCATTTTTCAAAGCTAGTGAAACTACAAAGAATGATGTGATGAATGTTGATACAAATGATGAACATAATGATCCTATTACAAATGATATCAATTTCAATCCTATGGATAAAATGGTAGGAGTGATAGACATCATCCCTCATAAAGGCCAACCTAAGAGCCCTCTTGATATTGCTTTATCCTCTAAGGATATAATTTCACATGTACCTAATGGTCCTCTCTATGTAGTGAACCATATCTATGACAAGTCCACTAATGGGATATTAATAGATCCCACTTGTGGAGAGAATGTGATCACTGAGGAGTTCTTATTATTGCATGAACTTCATCAAGATGAATATGATAAACCAATAAAGCATGGATCAAGACGCACAACAGCTTTGTGTGCCCTATGATAGGATTGATCACTCTACCATTACAAATAGGACCAAAAAAATTAGATGTCACATTCTCCATCATAACGCAGTCAGACCAATTTCATTTGAGGCTAGGCCATCCATGGCTTTGCTTAATGAAAGCCATCCCTGTGGTTGTGCAAAAATGCTTAAAGTTTCTATTTGACAATGAAATATTCACCATTCACCATCTAGTGGCTTTAACCCCTTTTCTTCCAAAGGAAAATTTTCCTTACAGGCCTTTTGGCCTGAGCCCATGGAACCTATCAAGCAACGAGAAGACTTATTTTTCGTATTTTACCAAAAATTAAAAGCAAAGAAAATAGCCGAACTATCCCTCTAAAACATGTCCCCCTCTACTTTTGCACGTCCCATCCTTGATGAAACCCTACTTGAACCTAAACAAGAACCAAACAATCAATACCAACCAAAAAAAAAAGCTTCACCTACAACGTCCAAAAGACCTAGAGACAATGAAAGCAGCTCCATCATACCTCCTAGAATAAAACAATTTTACAAAGCAAAAGAGAAAGTGGATGAACAACCTCCTATGGTTCCTTCTATTCCTCCCCTTAGGGAAAAAAAGTAACCTATGGTTGATCAACCTACTCCTTCACAAACACAACTTGAAAACAAAACCAAAATAAATAGAGATGATAGAGAGTGTAGGCGTAGACATCGTGCCCTTGCTTGTAGGTTACATGAAGAGTTAAACAATGAAAATAAAAATCAAAACTTGATTGTAGTAATGCATGATGACCCTCCTCCCCAACAAAAACAAAATGACCCAATACAAGAATCACAACAAGATATGAGCCCTTCAATGGACATTATCTTCCGTCCTCTTGTTGTGATTAATTTGGATGAAAATGACGAGACCACCAAAATTCACGAAGAGGTGCATAATGAATTGAACACATTATTTTCCTCATCCATTAGCTTAAATGAGAACTCTCTTATACAGAGTGATGAACTTGGTACTTCTCTTATTTCAGCACTTTCCCTTGTCCCTTTGGCTAGTTATTAGCATTTGGAATACAATGAACATGATTTGGAGGTGGATGACTTGCTCGACGGTTGACTCGCATTTTCCTTACTAGTCTTTTGCATTTTCTTTTTCTTCTTTCTTTTTCTTCTTTCCTTTTCTTCTTTCATTTTTTTTTGTGTGATTTCATGTGCATAATTTGATCCCCCATGATGTTTTTTTTTATGTTCTCTCTCTTTGTGGCATTCCTCTATTTGTACCTTCATTCATCTCTATGTCGTGCATCGCTTTCAGTTTTTTTATCTTTGTCCCTTTCTTATGTTTTCCTTTTGGGGATAACACAAGGCATCGAGATATTCATGTCTCCTTCATGTTGATCCAAAAGGCTTTCTTTTTCCATTTCCTTTTCATTTTATCTTTCTCTTTTTCTTGTTTTTTCCTTTTGGGATGACGCGAGGCATTGAGACATTCATGTCTCCTTCATGCTGACCCAAAAGCTTTTCATTTTTCTTTCGCCTTTTCTTTTTCATTTGTCCTATGTTTTCCTTTTGGGGATGACGCAAGGCATTGAGGCACCCTATGTCTCTTCCATGTTTACCCAAAATGTTTTTCCTTTTTTTTTGTTCTATTTGTGTCATTCTTCCAGTTTTGTGTATTTGGGGGATGATGATAGTTTCAAGCTCTCTAAAAACAATGTAGCAAAGAACATACTCAAATCTATAGATCCCTTATGTGTTTGGTGTTTCCATTTTGGGGGAAACCCCTCCCCTTTTCTTTTTATCTTGCATGACATAGCTTTACTTGAAAACATATTACTTGGCATAGGGCTTTCCAAGTTGGCTCTCATGTCTTCCTTTTTGTTAGCATTTTTTTCATTTTCTACTTTAAAGTAATTTCCCACAACATGGTGTTTAGCAATTCCTTTTAAGTGGGGGCATACATTGGCATTATTCTTTTGCATTTTTCCTTTTCTTGGTTCTTAGAACTTCAGCCTTCTTAATTCATACAATGCATATTTCGCTTTGTGGATGACACTGGGTATGATGTCTTTTATGAGCGTGATCTATCTTAACATATTGCATTCCTCTTTGTGGCCTGATGCAACACACTAGATCCCCTAAGTTGTGAATCTTCTACTATTTTATTGGTCCTCTCTTGGAGACATTAGGCACAATGTTACCTAGGTTAAAGACCTCACATGAACTAAGCAAAACTCCTTTTAACATTCTTTTCATTTTTAAATTTGTTATATGGCCACCTTGCATAACACAACTTGCATGCCTATGGAGCCATCACGTTTGTTCATGAGTTCCAAGCATACAAAATTTTTCCTTTCTCATGAAGCTTGAAAGACCATTTTTTTTCTTTTTGTGGTTCCTTATTAAAGTTAATAGGATTTATAACTTTGGTATGGTTGAGTGGGAAGCTCATTCTAAGGCATGACTTTCCCCATAGCCATCTACATGTGTGTGAGGGCATACCAGCCATGAGTGTATTTTTCACACCTTTTTGGCCTTCTCACCTAGTGGATAGCCATGAGTTCCATCACCTCAGAGTGAGTATGTGTTTTGCTGACAAACAACCTAGATCTGATTTACATCGTGTTGGACAAACAATCGAAGCTTGATCCGATTCTTTCTTTCTTTTCCTTTTTCTTTCTTTCATCTTTGGCATTGTATTCTTGTGCCTTGTTTTTCTTCTTGATATCATTTTCATGTGTGTTCCCTTGTGCTTATGTTGGTTTGTCATGAGATATTGATCCTAGGGGTTTGATCACCCCTCTTGATCATTGTCATCCCATCTTGCTAGCATTGGTTCATTGGAATCCCTCTTGATGTGCGTTGGTCTACTTTACTGTGAGTTTGAAGTAAGTTCATCCACTCACTAAAGTTGGGGTTAAATGTGGACACCAAAAAAGTAACCCTTCTACTTTTTTGTCTCGTTTGGGTCCTCCTTATGATGTTGGCTTAATATTGTCTTGATTTAGTGTTGTAATGTGGATAACACATTCACATTAGGTCTTGGGCCCTTGTGAGATAAAAGGATACAAGTTGTACCTTACCTAAGTGTTGTAAAGTTTTGTGATGCACTTTCACACTTTTCTAGGGTCTTGTTAATGTATTTTACCTAAATAATCTCTTTCCATCATTTACCAATCCTTATTTCAAAGCGTTGTAACACACTTTCACACTTTTCTAGGTTTGTCTTTAATAATTGGGCTTTCTTATGCTTTAATTGGCCCCATTTTGCATCCACAAGCCTTATTTATGTGTATTTTTTAGAATAATCCCAATAAATAACATTTAAAATATCAAAGTCCCAAAATCCACCTTAAATACCTAAGGTGGGACTCTTTGGTCATTTTGGGCAAATGAGTCCCCTTAGGTGGGACCCATTCGCCTAGAGTGGCAAATGAGTCCCCTTTAGCTCAAAATTGAAATTTGATTTAAAATTTTGGTGGGATTTTATTCTCCAAGATCTGAGGTCGGCCTGTGATGTTGCAATTTCGAGAATTATTGCATAATTGAGTATAAATACAAGCTTTTTTCTCTCATTTTCATACCTAGCATTCAAGTATTCATGCATATAGTTTACAATAGCATTTGAGCATTCACAAGAGCATTCAAGGCATTTCACGGTTAGATTATCAAACAATCAAGAGCATTTTCAAGTGTCATTCATCAAGTCAAATATAGTTTGCATCATGTTGTTTTAGATCTAACAATTGTGGTGTTGGATTTGTAAGCATTGCATTCAAGATCCATCAACATCAAGCTAGAGTTAAAGTCCACATCCATTGGAGCCAATACTTACATGTTTGCAACACCTTATTGCTAGGTTTTGGTGAGTTGCAACATCATTAATTGTTCATTCATCATTATTTATTCTATTTCATTTCATTTCAAGGGTTTAATTACCAACAAGGGGTTTGACCAAGGCAAACCCCTATTCACTAACCCCACAACATTTTTCCCTCTTCTTATGTGTGATTTGCAGGGCTAGGTTGCAGATTTACCAAGAAGTTAAGATTGGAAAAGTGGTCAAAATAAGTCAAATTTGTCAAAGTCCTAAGAGAATCTTGGAGAAGATCTACTGGTTGAATTATGCAATTCCGGACCCAGATCTGTATCAACAACAGTAGAGCAAATTGAGGGCTGCATTTTCTTGTTTTGAATTTCTATAAATCCAGAGGTGGACTGATTTGCCACTATTAGTGAATGAGTTCCACTGCCTAGGCCTAAACAAGAATTTTGTAGATTTGAGTACCCATTTGTCTGAAACCTGTTCCAACACATTTTCCAGAAAACTAGACTAAGTCACCCAAATTGGCGTATGAGTCCCAATTAGCATCAACAATGAATTTTTAGGATTCGAGAGCCTCATTCCATCTCCAACAAGTTTCCAGGTGCACATTTCCAATTTCATAACTTTATGTTACAGTTTACTTGCATTTTTAGGACATTTAGTATTAGTTTGCATATCACTATATTTTCAAACATCTTGCATTTTCCAAGTTTACACTTGGTGGTGAACTCATGTTTCTTGTCTCCATTCATATCCAAGGATATCTTACAGTCAAATCTCTTATATCCTTCATTGGGTTGAGATCTCTAAGGTATTCTTGAATGTGAGCATTGTGAAATTGGATCCCTCTCCTCCTTATTCCATTTTTTGGATAAGGAAGTTAAGCATCCATTTTTGGTGTCCACACATACCCTTGTATTTTCACACATATTTGGACCCACCTTGCTTTATTTATTCCTATTTATGTCTTAATTGGTCCTATTTTGCATCCACAAGCCCTATAAATTATATCCTTTTCTAGCTAATCCCGACATTCTCCAATTGATAAATGATAATTTAATGAGTTTATCTAAGTGTCCCTAAATTTTTGGGTTGGGAATAAAATGCCACCTAGGGAATCTTTGTCCCCCAAGGTTCTTGGGATCCTGGTTTTGAGTAAATGGGCCCCTTTTTGGTGTTTGTGCCCCAAGTTTCATGCCTTGGGACTAAGATGTCGCCTAGGGCATTTTAGTCCCCCTTGAGTTATTTTCAGGATTTAATTTCAAATTCTGGCGAGATTCAACCTCCTTTAATTAATGAATTCATATGTTGGCTTGGTGTGGTGTAATTTTGGGATATTAGGCATAGATAAGTATAAATACAAGGTTCCTTCACTCATTTTTCATAACAAGCAATCTAAGCATCTAAGAATTCAAGCATTAAAGCATTCAAGAGCAGTTCTTCAAGTATTTGGAGCCATGTCATCAAGATTCAAGCATCATATTAAAGATATTCTTGCATCATGTGTGTTGTTGTGCTAACATTTGTGATGTAGGGTTTTGATTCAAGCAATCAATTCAAGTCCATTCAGAAATTCAAATCAAGACTAAGATAATAGTAAAGGAATCTTAGTCCTCCTGAGGGTATTTTTCAGGGATTCTTTTGAATCCTATTCTAGCATCTGAATATTTTGCATTTTCCCCAAAAAATAACCACAAGACTAAGACAACAATAAGGGCATATTAGTCCTCCATAACACATTTTGGCAGTTTCTTTGCATTTCTAAAATCCTCACAACATATCTAGACTTCCCAAGTACATACATCCTAACTCCCTTTTGCATAATTTCATCATTTGTGTCTTTCATTTAGCTTGCATTATTAGATTTTATGAGTTGAATGCTTGTTTGTCTTTTTCAAGAATTTGTTTGGTGGTGAACCCCTTAAAGCTGAAACAACCCCCTCCTAGGTCCTCCTTATTGAGAATTGACTCACCTTGTGAGGTTGATAGTCAATCCAATTAGGACTCCTAGGACATTATTGAATGATTGTGTGTGAAGAGTGGTACTATTAATCATCCTTTTTCACCATGATTCAAAACACTTTTATTCTTCTACCAAAACTATTTTTTATTCATTTTTCTCATAAGGAATCCAAGGCAACATAATGTATAAAACCTAGGGTTGACTCACCTTAAAGGTTGTAAGTCAATTCTAACCATTTTTGCAACTATCCCTCTTCCTGATGAACATGGAAAAGGTGGATTTGTGATAGGTGGACACCCCCCTTTTTCTTTTGGAATAGGTCCTTCATTTCACATCCCATTTTTAGATCTCCTATCCATTTCACCCCTTTTCCTATGTTTCATTTTGGTGAACCTAACATTGTGCATCCTAAATTTTGATCTGGAGACATTCAAAACCATAGATATAGATTTGCATTAGTGTTCTTTGCATTTGCATTTAGGGTTAAATTTTGCATGTTTGCATCATTTAAATTCATATAAATTAAAAAAATTGCATTAATTTTGCATATAGCTTGCATTGTAGTTGCATCAAGAGTGTCTTTCAATCATTTGGATTGAAAATTCAACTCAAAATTATATTAAAAAATTTGTCACTTTGTCCACTATTTGTCACTAGTCAAATTTGCATTAAGACACCTATAACTGGAAATATTTGTCATAGAAATCATAGTCTACAACCTGAAACAAAAAAATGTCAACAATAACTTAGACTTAGCATCTTTCATTTTTCAAAACCTTGAACAAGGACCCATTCGCCCTTGGGTGAACCTTTCCTTATATAGGTGTCCTACCAAAATTTTGGGAGCCTTTTTGCCTCTTTCTAGGTTTTTTGTTTTTGTTGCCAAATCTTAGAATTGTATTTCTGAAATAGTATGTTTTTCACATTCAAGATAGTTGTCTTTTTTCTTAAATCTTGAAACAAATTGGAAAAATTATTGCATGTTTTAGTTGTGGATAGTTTTAGATCTGCATACATTCACTTTTATTTTAACATCATACCATAGTTTAGATATATTAATTTACATTTTATAATCAATGGGAACCATAAACTACCCTAAAAAATCAAAACAAAAATCACAAACTAAATGAGAACTCTTTCAGATCTCTTTCTACAAGTTAGCATATCCCTCAAGCCTTATAGTAGTGATGACTTTGACATGTTAGATGAAGCCCTTGAGGATTTCATCTCATTAAGCTCATCAACTAAAGCTTGTCATGACAAAACAAAAAATAGGTAAGTAAATACAATCACACCTCAACTTACCATTTATCCACCTTCACAACAACAATAGGTCCAAAAAAAAGCATGTGCTTATCATAGGACCACCTCAAAACAAGCCTAAACATATTGAAAGTATATTGAACTTTGCAAGGAAACTCACTATTAACAATGTTTCACAACAATATAATTATCATAATGTTTCTCATACATACAACACAAGGAACAATAGGTAACCACAAACCATACCTACTTCATTACCACTTCCTTAACCTATCTTTCCTAGTCCTCCTCATTTTCCTTTGCATACTGGAAAGGAGCATGGTCTTATGGAACAACTTCAAAACACCTCTGCTAAGATTTCTTTATGGATCATCATTCAAGCATCACCAAATTTCCATAACATGCTTCAAAATAAATTACAAGTAGTGGTCCCTCCTAGTGCATAACCAAATGATGTAGTATCCCTAATCCAAGGTATGAATGTCGTTAATATTGATATTATCTTCTATCAAGATGAGTTACCTCCATTGGAGATAAAAAAAAATGAGGCCTTGATGATAGTGGTTGCTATTAATAGATGTGGAATAAAAAGACCTCTCATTGACAATGGTTCGACCCTTAATGTGTGTATTATAAACCTCTTGGATAATATTGGAGTGGATAACACTAATATTGAACCAAATTCCTTGTATATCTATGGTTTTGATAATGTGGGAAAGCAACCTCTTGGTGTGATAACATTACCTGTGAAAGTTAGAAATTTTACATTGCAAATTCCTATCCAAGGCATGCCTCAAGATCTATCATATAATCTTATTTTGGGTGGGTTGTGGACTCATGAAATGAATGGAGTACCTTCAAACCTTCATCGTTTAATGAAGTATACATTTATAAGAATATGGTATACACAATCAAAGTTGACCTCTAATAAGAAAGTTTCTTGCAAACTAAGAAAGATAGAGAGAGTCCTTTGAAAACATTAATACCAACCTCACAAGTAGAACCTAGGAAAGAGGAAGAAAAAGAGAAAAAAATTGTAATAGTTACAAAGTTATTGGATGACAATTGGGGTTCATTGGATTTCACACCTACATGTTAAACAGGTGCAGGACAACTGAGAGAGTGGGGGTGAATCAGTTGTCACACAAATTCAAACTTAAAACTTTATCACTTATCAATCCTTCAACCAAACTATTCTATTATTAAATATGACCATGAAACACAGATAACAGAAAGTAAATCAACACAATGAACAGCAAATTTTTTCGTGGAAAACCCAATAAGGGAAAAACCACAATGAGGGTTAACTCACACTATATAGTATTTTAAAAGAGGCTCACTGCCAAATGAAGGACTCACTATCCAAGTACAAAGGATCACTACCTACAAAAAGGACCCGCTATCCAACAAGAGGATCACTTCCTATAGAAAGATTATACACAACAAAGTATGGCTTTACAACCCAAAAATGAACTGGAAAGATGCACCTAACATGTGCTAATACAGTTCTGGATATGCTCATATCAGCTGCCTTTCTGATCACACCTTCACATTCATTACCTCTTCACTATTTCCTCTCTCACTTTCCTACAAACTCACTGCACATATTCCCACACACCCATTCGCACTTACTCACACATTCACTCATACTTCCAAACAATTTGCCATATACTAATATATATACCCGATCTCCATCATAGGCACTAATTAGGCTGGCTTCCAAAAAGTATTTTCAAAATGTTTTAACCATTATTATGTTGGATCCAATAGTTCAAAAAATATTTCCAAACACACAAAAATATCTTTAGCACACTTCATCATGTTAGCTCGGACCAAGAAATAGGTCGCACATAAGGTTTCACATCAAATCAAAATTAACTTAACAAGTCGGCCAGGAATAATCTTCAACACAAAAAGGAAACACTCAATCTGTTGGTTACTACTATGTTGTACGAGCACTAGAGCATGAAATAACCTAATCATGCATGCCTTTAACATCCATCAATAGTTTCCCAAAACCACAACCAAATATTATTATCCATGGAGAAGTGTATACTAGAATACCGAAAAGGAAACCAAAATATCAGCCCAGCCACCGGAGAGGATAAGCACCAGTATAAGAGTACCGTACCCAACTGCCAGCATACTACCAACATGGTGACATCAATGACAACAAATAGATAACTTTACTCATTTTTCCAACACTACGTTTATTGGAGAGTATAAAATCACAACAAAAGAAATAGAAAAAGAAAAAGGAACAACAGTGATTTCAACACAACACATGGAAGAACAATCAACAATAACTGACTCAACAATTTTAGAAGAAAAAACAAGTTATGTACCAAGTTATGATGAGTTTGATCATGATCAATTGTCATCTTCAAAAGCAATACAATCTCTTTATGGGAGAGGATATCAACTCTTGAAGCAACTTGGTTATATTGGAAAAGGATGTGGTGTGAATGAACAAGGTGTTCATGTCCCTATAGATCCTAACATACAAGAAACAAAAAGTGGTCTTTGATATCATCCTTCTAAGCTAACAAAAGAAACAAAAAGGCCTTCACTTAACACCAACACCATTACACAAGATTCTCCTAAGACAACTCTCACATTGAAGCATATTGATTTAATAGATACTACAAGTGATGAATAATTGGATTATTTTCAACATGATGAAGCTTTGGAAAAAAAATTGGGAGTTTATGACAATTTACCAACTCATTACCACAAACAAAGATTCACTTGTTCCTTAACTAGTAAGGGATACTTTGGTGAAGAAAATAAAACAAGTGATATTAGACAAGATGAAGAAGAACAAATTCTTGAAATTCCAAATCAAAGTACATTACATGTGGGAGATACAATTAACATACCAATGGACACATCTAACGAAGACAAAGTGATTCAAATAGTAAAGTGTCTTGGTGATGATGAACAAGAAGAACATGCAATGTGCTACTACACAATTTTCTTGATTTTTTTGCTTTGACTTATTCAGATATACTAGGTATTGACACTAAGATAGTTACACACAACATTGTCCTTGAGCAGGATGCTAAACTCGTAAGACAAAAGATATGCAAGATGAATCCTCAGATAGCATTATTGGTTAAGGTTGAAATTGAAAAGCTCCATATGTTGGATATATTTATCCTATTGATTATTCACATTGTACAAGAACCAGGGCAAGAAATAACCTGATCATGCACACCTTTAACATCCATCAATAGTTTCCCAAAACCGCAACCAGAGATTATCATTTTTGGAGAAGTGCAGACTAGAATAACGGAAAGGCAACCAAAATACCAAACCAGCCACTGAAGAGGATAAAAACCAGTATAAGAGTACCGAACCCAACTGCTAGCATACTACCAACATGGTGACATCAATGAAAACTAGTGACATTAAGAGTGCTGGACCCAACTTCCAACATACTACCAATATGGTGACATCAATGACAAAAAATAGATAACTTTACTCATTTTTCCAACAATCTCCCCCTTTGTCATTGATGGCAACATGTAAACAAAATTTTCCAACTCCAATCTCTCCCCCTAACGTTAATCTCTCCTCCTTTGACATCAATGGAAAAGAGCACCAAAAACGAGTGTAGATATGGTGACATCAAAATTTCAAAAAGATTTCAAAAAACTTCAAACACTTCCAACAGTCTAGATCATTTAAGCAAGAAAAAATTAAATGAAGATGACACTCTTCACCTGAAACACCTTCTTATACCTTTCTTTGAGAACTGGATACAACTTCTTCCAATTAAAAACAACAGACTCCAATTTTGTGCATGTACTTTCCAATAATCCCAACATTTAAGTAAAAGAGGGTGACCAATCTTCAACAGAACATTGTTTCTAAATATCTTCAGCATCAATAAGAATTCTGGAAAGATGCTCTAACTAGACTTCAGAAATTTCTTTAAGAAGCCATAAGGTCTTTGTCACATCATTTCTTTGTCTTTGTGTAATGATTAGTTCAGCCTATAGTTCACTAACTCTTATCCTTTGTTTCCCTTCTTTATCTTCAAATATTTCAAAGTTCTTTCCAATCTCATTCACCTCGGCTTCAATCGCTTCAATTCTACTTCTGAAGTTGTCTACAGTAGTAGGCCACTGAAGTAAACATCTGAAATTTCTTTAACACACTTCTTAGTTTCCATAATCAATCCAGAAAATCTCTCCATAGCCTTCTTACATTTTCTTTCAACTAAGATTCCCATCTTACGTCCTTCTAGACCTTCAAGCAACATCCTTTCTTCAAAAATCTCACTCAGATTCTCTAGTAAGAAATTAGAAACAATAGATACTTCAATACCTTTCTGAAGTAGATAATCTACCAGCACATCATCAATTCAATCTGTCAATGGGCAAAGCAACATCCCATAATTTACCGATTTTCATTTTTCCTTCAACTATCATAGACTGGATATCATCACGATCAGGGGATTCAATACCAGTCAATGATTCTTTCTCCGTATCATCTGAAATATCAATGATGTCTTTAGACATTTCCTTTCTCTTTTTCAATTCCAGAGGGGAATCACTGATAATAACTTTCAATTCTCTTTTCCCAGACAAAGATCCTACTTTGAATTGACTTACTGTAGATATACCGGAGCAAGGTTTTTCTCACAAGGATGAGAAATACGATTTGAACATATTTTCATTATCTTCCAAAGACTTTAGATGTCTATAAATTTGTTTTCCAATAGGGATACTAGATTCCCACACCACATTATCTTTTCTCAGTAGAGAATTCAAAAAGTAAAACACTAGGCATACCAACAAGGATCCAAAATGAAACGGATAATTCTCAACCAATGACATTTGAATATTTTCATGAAAATTCTCAAGTAATAAGCTACA
>VDFB02010082.1:0-16618 GCA_007258455.2 Sequoia sempervirens
TGGACCACTGCCAAAAATAGAATTTACTAAAAATAGTAAATTCGGAGAGTTGCTCGGAATGCAATGCATGCGCCACCATTGCGAAGCTCTCTGAAAACCCAGAAGGAATCCAGAATCCGAACACCCAAACTCCAACAAACAAAACCCTGAATCTTCAAGAGAACCCGCCAAACAGTCGAAAACCCTAATTTTGCCTCTGACTAGCCGACAGCACCCTGGGGATAGGCCATCAATCACTGAGAAGTGCAGTGCTAAAAACGGGGACATTACAGTCCGCCCTTCCCAAAATTGCTTGTCCTCAAGCAATACCATCATAACTCCCGAAAAATTAAGATTGATCCATACCAAAACAAGTATGATCCCAGGTTCCCAAATCCATCTCAGGAAGGACCCACTATGCCACTGCTGCACTACTCTGATCACATCAGTAAAATCATCATGCCAATGCTGCACTAGCCTCCCTTGTAACTCTAAAGTATTACTGTCCATGACACTCAAACTGAAAAATCTTAAAGGACTGAGACCAACTTCATGCGACGTCTCATGTCCAAGAGGCCCAAAGTCAACAGTATCAACCATACCACTGTCAACCACAATGGATAGGCTGCTCAACTCAAAATCAAACTCCTCAACATACCTCCACATTGTAACAAACAAAGCCCTGATGGAAAAAATGATATCTTCAAATCTTCTTGCAAAGAGGAAAGCAATCCTTTGCAAGAGCTCAACAAATTCAGCCTCATGTCTTCTCCTGGAGCTACTATGCATCAACTGAATTATACCGACACCACCATGAAGACTTCTACTCACTCTTACTGTTCCAACTCCAAGAGTCTCAGAAGGGAAAGCCAAAACATGTGGAAGTTCGTTGTCCAAAACCAATATAGTAAAGAAACTATCAAAATTTGCTTCACAAACCTCCATAGGATGAACTCCAACAATAGAATAGGTGCGAAGGAACAAATAATCTCTGCTGTTCAAGGCCGAAGTCAGCGAAGTGCAATCTGATTTTAGTACCTCACACAAGAAAAAACAGCAGCACCAAAGAAATTCCCAAGTGTGAGTGTATGATATGAGCATAGAGTTGCAAGGTAACACCTCAAAAATGGCCGGAAAACAAACTAGAGCAATCTCCAACTGAAAACTACCACCTCGTTGGCAAGTGGTGATGGAAAACTCTCCCAAACGAGAGTAACTCCACAAGTAACAGGGCTGGTCTGCCTCCAACCAGCAAGCTCGAGTCTCAAAATCTGCTCTTGTCTTAGCCAAGGATCAACGCCAAGAGCAACCAATTGTTCCTCTTTCCAATCCATACTCAAACCTTCTCTCCAATCCATTTGTCGATGAACAAACGGAACCAACAAGGGGCTGGTAAAGAAAGTAACAACATCATTAATACTGAAATTTTGATCTTTATCCTTCCAAAAGTCCTTTCCACAAGTAATAAGCTCTATCAACCCATATTGAGAATCCCAAGCATGGATACCCAACTGAAAGTGATCTCCAACATACTGAAAAGAAAACTCAACACATTCCCAAATGCTAGTAAGGATCAAGTGCATACTGAAGAGATTGATGCCTCCGCTAATGAACCTTTGAAGCCTATCCATGAAAGCTTCAACAACATTGGAGCATGAACTATTAAATGACTTCAAATCCAAATCCAAAAATAGACCAATATGTGCCAAAGTATTGTTCAACCAAAGGGATGGATTGACAAGCATGCAAACACCAAGTTCTGGTCCATCTTCATTCCCTTCTTCATGAGTAACAAGACTAAAATCTTTGCTTCTTGCTGCTGTACTGAAGTTACCAGCAGCTACCAAATCTTGCCTTGTTAACACCTTGGTGTCAAAGATGTTGAAATCTCCTCGAATCAACACTTCCCATGTATAGACTTCATCCTCAAATCCACTTATGCATTCATTACTAATCAACAGATGTGGCACTTCCTCATGGAGTGATATCGAAGCATCCAAGCACTGGAAACCAAACTCAGTTTCATTCTCCATTTCATCCTCTACTTCATAGAGAGGATTATCATAACTTTTCTCATCACCTTCTTGAAAAAGAGGATTGTCATAAACTTGAAAGTCATTCCTTTCATCTTGCTGCTCCAAATCTGCACATGCAACCTTTGATTTTCTTGTGAAACCTTCAAGATCAAGCTCCTCTTGAAGACTATCAATCTCATCAATTACTTGCTTGATTTCGCCAGCTCTTCGTGCATCCTCTTGCTCCTTGAAAAGTTTGAAATCTGCAAACTGATCTTCAACCTTTCTTAGAGCCAACTGAGTTTCTTTCAACTTGTCCTTTGTTGATTTAAGCTCCAAAGTGAGCTCATCAACCATACTCTCCCTTTCTTCGAAAACAATGAAGGCCTTCTTTGCAGATTCGACGGCATGATCTCTATCTTCAATCAAGCCTATGTACTCGGATTTCATGGTCTCTAAGGAATCTTTGATTAGTTGCAATTTAGGAAGAGCAACTTCATCCTTAACTCCACTTTGTCTCTCTTCAAACTGAGCCTTCCAATAGAGATCATCAACCAAATTGTGTGTGCGATCAAATAGGGATAGCGTTTGTACTTCTCTTCCAAAAGATACCTTGCATTGATCTTCCCACTCATGAACATGCAAAGACGGTGAACTGCTGATAGGCTGCAACTGAAAATCAGAACTTCGTTCCTTGCCTTTGCTGCCCTCTTTGCTACTCCAACATTCTTGTACTTCACCACCAACTAGCAGAGAATGCTCATCATCATAAAAAGCATCATACTCCACAAATTCTTCAACCCATTGCTTGCAACCAGCTTCATGTATTGATAAATCTGATTTGTGTTTAATAGCACTTTCAAACTCTCCATCTTCAAGAGCCATATGGACTTCTAGCTCTTCTTCTTCATCACGGCCTCCTTGATCAAACATTAGACCAGTATCCAACCTGCTCAAGGAATCATGTTTGTCCGCTGTTCGGAAAGTTTCTGTAACCACAAATTCCTCTTTAGTGGCTGCAACCACTCCAAAGAGATCATTATGGAATTTTGTGGAACAATCTTCTTCTTCAAAGACAACTTCTCCTCCAAGGGCCACCTCATAGTCTACTGTGCAACCTGGTTCTTGTTCTTCATCAGGATCAAAGGGAAACTTATCCCACACAGGTTCTTTAACATAACTTGATGCCATCACACCCGGATCCCAAATGCTAGTGAGCGGATTAAGATGATCAACTGGAAAAAACTTATCATGCTCCCCTTGTAGTGATGACTCTTTGAATAAGTCAAGTCCTAATTCACTTAAGCTGAAATCATCAAAAAAGTTTTTCTCCAATGGCTCAGTTTGCTGATCAATCCCATGACCAACAATGTTACCCCCGAAATGAAGTGAAGAATCTTCAATGTTTGGTGTTTGAAAAACTTCATCTTCATTATCTTCTATGGAACCCTCATGAGAGATTATGTTGCTGATTTCCTTATGTGGAACTTCTCGGGAAGTTGAGACAGCAACAAGAGCCAATCTATCCCTCACTAAATCTTCAACAAGAGGAGGTGCAAGCACATCGAAATCATTACCAACATCACCATTTTGGTAACGGTCATAAGCTGATTCAAAGACACCAATAGTATTTCCTTCAACTTGCTCTTCTTCACTTGCTATCACATGCAAGTCAAAGGGCGTATTATGAAGCTCTTCCACACACTCTTCAACTGTCACGTTTTCTCCTTCGAGCTCACGATCATTTTGATGTGATATGTGCACCTTGTTTGTGCCATCTTCAATGCTAGATGACTGATTTTTCTCTTCAGCTTGCATATTTGTCGGCTGCAATCCACAAATAGGCACTTCATCTCCTTCCTTCTTTGATTCTTCGAACATAGCTTGTTCTGCTTCCCTTTTTATCCTTTTCCTAATGTGGTCCACCATCTTCCACTTTTCGGGCTCCTCTGACGCCACACACTTCAAATGGGAATCAAATGAAACATTGTACCTATAATCATCGGGCATGGTTTGATATTGCTCACGGAGTTTGACAGCCTCATCTTCACATTGTCTTTTAAACTGTCTGGCATATTCAATGAAGTCCCTTACGACATCACTAACCTTTCCTTCCTCCGATGCCATAGTTGAATCTGACTTCTCACGACCCATAGGCCTTAGAAAATGCAACATCTTTGAAACTTCTGAAACCTAATACTGAACTCAGCTCTGACCTCTGATGTAGAATCTGTTTTCTCTGTCAAGTGAACTCTGATGGGCACAGGCTGGCAGGATCTTGGCTCTGATACCACTGTAAAATACCGGACCAAATTTTTTCGATTTTTGAATTACAATCAGCAATGCAACACACCCGTTAGGGTTAGATAAATCCAACCAGCAGTTACAATATAACTCTTTGCCAAGAATGCGCACTCAATCTCAACATGAGAGAGGCTGTCATATGGCAAGAGGATCGTCAGTACAAAAAATCAGAACTGCAACTGAAAGTAACTCAACACCAAGTATGTGCTACCCAAACCAGAATGGAATGAGACGACCATATGGTGGAGATTGAAAGAAATACAAATGCAACTTCAAATAAACTCAACACCCAGAATGTGCTTTCAAACCCGGAGTGGGAATGGAGCTACCATAGGGCGGAGATGTACGATATTACAATGCAAATCAAAGTAAATAGGCGGCAAGCCAGCCTCTTCCACTTATTCAGTGGGCAATTACAAACATGATAAGCAAGGTTGAGAGAAATGCTGACAGTACTACTGTTCAGCTTACAATAATATAGAGAATGCCTGCAAGAACAAGGATTAGAAGCTCTTCAATTGCTGCAATAGTAAATGTGACCTCCACCAAGCTTAGTAAGACTTCCTAACACCAAACCTTCACCAGAAATGCACTTTCCAAAATCTGATATGACAGAACAGCAACTTGAAATGCATAACCAGCAACCCTAGAATCCACTAAAATGCTCACAACTCACTCAAAACTGACCCAAATGTCTTCAAATCTGATGCAAAATACTCTTAAAATGATGGCGCCTAGTTTAGTAATGAAAAATGGCAGCTAAAAGTGGCTATTAATTAATGGCAAGGATCCCAAAGCACTCCAGAAAGTAGGACTTTCAAGAAATGACGAATTTGCTTTATAAAATCATAAACTTCGTATTAAAATCTGCAAATATTCATGAAGGATCTCTTCCAACAAAGAAAACCAATGAGACAATACCCAGAACAACTCTTTTTGTATTTTTTGATTTATGAGTGAAACTATAGATTCAGCTCTATTATCAGCAACTCCAGAAAATGACATAAAATGCAATAAACTGAACTACATAAGTAAACCCAAACTACAAATGCAAACCTCACTACAAAATGTCACTCAAACAAGCAAACCTCTCCACTAGGTGCTATCTCTCAAGCACGAAGTCGAGCCAAGGCTAGGAGGCATTCATTCCTCGAAGCAATCCAGCAACCATTTCGGCAGCATAACAATACTCAAGATATCAGATGTCTAAATGAAGACCCAAATCTCCCTTTTATAATTTTGAGAGGACCCTCCGGAAGCTTCTAGAAAGAAACCCTAATTTTCAATTTTGTAACTATCTTCTTTTCCCTCCAATTTGGGCACCCCCTTTCATGAAGTTAATATTTCTTTATTTTAAAATCTTTTCCTTCATAAAAAGGCGTCCTTTTCTCCAAGTAATATTTTTGACTTTAGAAATATAAAATATTTCTTTCATGAGACAATACCCCTCAAGGTCCCCTTCTTTAAAACAACTTAAAGTCATAATACTAGGACAAGGGGTTATTTTATAAAATAAAACATTATTGTCTTTAAAATACTTATTCCTCCAAAATGAACCCCTTACGCCAAAATTCAGAATTACCCAATGAACTGCCAGAAGAGGAAAGTTGACTGAGCTGGTGCTGACTAGACCACTGCCAAAAATAGAATTTACTAAAAATAGTAAATTCGGAAAGTTACTCGGAATGCAATGCATGCGCCACCATTGCGAAGCTCTCTGAAAACCCAGAAGGAATCCAGAATCCGAACACCCAAACTCCAACAAACAAAACCCTGAATCTTCAAGAGAACCCGCCAAAAGCGATTGAAAACCTAATTGTGCCTCGACTAGCCCGGCATGACACCACAGAGAGGATAGGCCATCAATCATGAGAAGTGCGGTGCTAAAAAGCAGGGGACATTACACATTCTTGGATTTAGAGTTTTTTGCAAAGCATTTCAATTGATCCTCGACCAATGGTCACACAACGCACATCGGGATCACGGTGTACATTCTAGTTAGAGTTGTTTCAGCATCGTTTTGAACTGGAAAGCTAACCTTATACTTAGTCGCGTATTGTTTTGTAACTTGCAATTGAAAAAGTTGAAAAATTTGGTTGGAATATTTCAATCCCATTCCATTATGATACACCTCCAAGTATTACAGCATTAACAACAATAGATATTTTAGTCCTGAATTGATAAGAAATCTGTTTGCCTTAAAAAATCATATATACAATATACTTTTAAGTTTTCAATTATGCATTAATATTTAAGGCTTCTTTGCAATACTCATCATTTCTTCCTAGCATAAATTTAGAGGCAATCGTGGCATATGATTTCCAGAGTCCTTTTAATATGCTTCAATAAATCACAATTATCCCTTCTTGTCTTCTTTATGCATAAGGCCCAATTATTTGTGAGCTTAGTGATGCTATCTATATCTCATTTGTATTGCCCATATTCAGACTTATGCATATATTATACACTGATTTACACTAGAGATATTTGTCTGGTATTGAGATGGATGAAGTGTGTTAATGTTTCTATGAGACTACAATATCAGTTGGTGTTGCATTGAATTATGATTGATGATACTAAATTGTGTTGAATATCATTTTTTCTATTAAACTCACAAATGTATCATGCATTTGGGAACTAAGATGTTTGTATGCATCATGCTTGCATATGAGTGAGTGATGTGATGTGATAATATTTGCACTTCAACTATTTATACCATGGGTGCTATGTAGCGGTTCTTGAGGGTTTGGCGGGTCACGAGTCGAGGTTAAGCCACAGGTCACAGTCAGATCCAGTCCCTCCTGGTAGTTGACGGGTCCTTCCATTTGGGCCTTGGTTCGCCAGTGAAGAACCCGGGCGAACCCGGGCAGAACCCGGGCGAACCCAAGGCGAACCCAAGGCGAACCCGGGCGTGTGGGCGGCAAAAAGTTTTTTTGTTTTTTTTAATGTTTACTTCACTTTGACTTTGATCCACGCCCATAGGAACCCTAAAAGTGACCTCTAAAACATGTTAAACACCTAAACTGCCTCATTTTCATTCATTTGTCTTGCAAACAAGCATTTTCATTCCAAGAGGCTGACTTCTTATTTTAACTTGTTGGATTGACAAAAGGAGTTGAATATTGATTGTTGAAGCTTCTACAACGATTGCATTGCCATTCCTACAGATTTGTAAGTGTTCATTGGCTGCTACAAAGATTGTTGAAGATTATTTTTGCAAAAAGGTATGTTTTTCTCATTTTTTTCTCATTTTTTCATTCTTTTTTTTTTGTTTTACAAACAGAAACTTTGTTTTGCATCTTTTTTTTTTCTGTTCTTCTATAAATGTATACATTGTGCAAGATTCAAAAGAGCTAGGTTTTAATTTTAAAAAAATTATTATATTTTGTTTTCATTCAAATTTTGAATCTGTTGTTTGCAAAACAAATTGCCATAGGAATCACAATGTCAATGGGTTCTACCTCCGGCTCCATAGCTAAACCAAACCCAAAGTTCAAAACAAGTGCAAATTCTCCTCTATGGCAGTATGTTGAAATGATAAGACAGCTTCCAGGTGGTGGTGGTTATGTTTGGAAATGCAATGGGTGTGATGTTCAATATTCTAGTTCATACCATAGGGTGAAAGCACATTTGTGTGGCATAACTGGAAAAGGCATCTCACCTTGCCCTGGAAAGAAAGATGCTCCTATTGACCCTGAGACAATTGCAAAATACATTATGGAGCAAGAACTAGCAGATCAACGGGAAGCCCAAAAAGGAAATCACCCTTTGTCAAATAAAAAATCAAAGGGAATGCAGCCCCCATCTAATCCCAATCCCAATATTGTGGTAGAAGACCACCCATTTATGGCCATTCCAAATCTTCAAGCTCAAAGTGCACAACCTTTTGCAAACAAGAGAGCAAAGGGACCTTTGGAAGTTGCATTTCAAAATGAGAGTAGAGCCCATGCCGACCAATGTGTAGCAAGATGCGTATATGCCAATGGACTATCTTTTAATGTTGTTCGTTCTCCATAATGGAAAGAGATGTTGAGAGCGGTTAATGAAGCTCCAAAAGGGTACAAGGGCCCGGGTTATGAGAAGGTGCGTAGCACTTTATTGGATAAGGAGGTTGAGTTGGTTGAAGATGCATTGAAGCCAATAAGAGATTCATGGGTTGAGACAGGTGTGTCCATTGTTTCAGATGGTTGGAAGGACTCAAAAAATCGGCCTTTGATCAATGTCATAGCGGTGTCCCCTAAAGGGGCAATGTTTTTGAAAGCTGTGGATTGTGAGGGGCAAGTAAAAGATGGGCAATTTATTGCTAATATTCTTATTGCAGCCATTGAGCAAGTGGGAGCCCGCAATGTTGTTCAAGTTGTAACGGACAACGCAAAGAATTGTAGAGCTGTAGGGTTGTTGGTTGAGGAAAGATATTCACATATCTTTTGGACACCTTATGCGGTCCATTCACTCAATCTTATGCTGCAAAAGATTGGGAATAAAATTGAATGGATCAAACAATTGTATACTGAGGCTGAGGACATTCAGATGTTTGTCACCAACCACCACTTGTCTCAAGGGATCTTTAGAACATTTTCAAAATTGGAGCTATTGAAGGTAAGAGAAGTAATATTTACATTTGTCATTTTCTGATTTTCATAATTTGATTGTTCAATCTAATTTAAATTCTTCTTTAAAGTTTATTTTTAAATATTAATTATTTTTTTAATTTGCAATAGGTTGCAGAAACCCGCTTTGCCTCTAATACAATCGTCTTGAGACGACTTGTGAAAGTTAGGCAAGCACTTTCTAGCATGGTGATTAGCACCAGTTGGTCTATATGGAGGCAAAGCAGCACTGAAAGAGCAACAAGAATTAAGAGCATGATATTAGATGACTCATGGTGGGATCGTGTGGGGTATCTCCTTAGCTTCACCGAGCCCATTTTGAGTATGATTCGCTATACTGACATGGACAAGCCATGCATTGGACAAATATATGATGGTATAGACTCAATGCTTGAGAAGATCAAGTGCACCATAAATGCAAGAGAGCAAGACCCTGAAGAGACTTTCTTCAAACAAGTGCATACCATTGTTGAAGAAAGATGGAACAAAATGACAACTCCATTACACCTTCTTGCCTTTGCATTGACTCCAAAATACTACAGCTCTCAGGTTCTTTCACAACTAGGAAGGCTTCCTCCATATAGAGATTTAGAAGTGGCTGAAGGGTACAAGGCAGCATTTGTGAGACTCTTCCCTGATCGAGATTTGCGAAGTGTAGTCACAGATGAGTTCACTGATTTTGTGCACTCAAATCATCTAGATGTTGATGCCTCCCATGATAGGTTCTTAAAGGATGCTCATTCTTGGTGGTACTTCCATGGACAATACTTCCAAAATTTGCAGCCCCTTGCAATCAAAATTTTATCACAAGTAAGTTTAATAAATTATTAAATTTTCATATTTTAGTTTTAAAAGTTTCATAATTCCATTTATAAATTTTTAATTGTTTACTTTGTCTTCATAGGTTGCTAGTTCATCCACATCTGAGAGGAATTGGAGCACATATTCTTTCATCCACTCAGTAAAGCGCAATAAATTGCTGTCAAAAAAAGCGGAGAACTTAGTATATGTGCATTCCAACTTGCGTCTCCTTTCACACAAACAACCTAACTACAAGGATGGGGAGACGAAGTTGTGGGATATAGTGCCAGAGGATACTGACTTGGATGCTTGCAGTTCCCAACATATTGCATATGAGGATGAGGATATCCAACAGGTGCATGGGCACATTAGTAGTGCGAGTGATGGTGCCATTGGCACTACTTGTGATTCATCTAGTCCTCCTAATGTCAATGTTGACATTGATATGGATGATCTAGAGAATCCGTATGATGATTAAAACTTTGAAAGTGTTGTAATATTGAACTTGAAGTTTGAACAATGAATATTTATCATGCATGTTTTAAATGACATTCAAGTTTATGGTGGTTTTGTTGTTTATATGATGTTATCAATTATGTGATATTCTAATCCTAATTCTGAATTCATGCTTCTAGGCTGCATATATATATATATATATATATATATATATATATATATATATATATATATATATATATATATATATATATTTTTTATTTTTTTTTACATATTTTGTAATTTGTACTAACGAACCCAAGACGAACCGAACCCACCCCCCAAAAAATTTTTCCGAACCGGCGAACCGAACCCGCGAACCCGAACCCGAACCGGCTACTTAGTTTTAGCTCAATACAAACTAGCAGAATTCAAAAACTTGATTCATATATTTTAAGCTTATTTCTTATATTTTTTAAATGTTTTTTTGTAGATTTATGGCAGGAGAATTATGGTGCTAGCATGCTAAATCTTCAAAGGCTAGCCATTTGTATTTTGTCCAAGCCCTGTAGTGCTTTTGAGTATGAACACAATTGGAGCCTATTTGAAAGCGTTTGCATGAAGAAGAGCAATAGGTTCACCTAGAAGCACCTCAATGATCTTGTCTTCATTCAGTTCAGCCTTCACCTTCAAACTAGAAAGGTGGAGGGCATTTCACATGATTCCATCAACTTGGATGAGATTGATCCTTATGGTGAATGGATTGTCGATGAACAAGATGATGTTTTCCTTACTGATGAAGATACTGCAAAATTGGAGAGGGAAGCAACAAAAGCAATAGAACTAGATGCAATGAAGGTAAATGAAGACACTTTTGAAGAAACAATCTATCATCATTTTGAAACTAACTTACCTTCTAATTCAAGGGCTGAAAAATTAAGTTACACTAGGAGGGGAAAGAGGAAGATGTAGATTGTATTTACTTGTTTTTTTTGGCATATCATCATATGTAAATAGTTACAATGTTGTTAGACATTTATTATTTATAATTTTTTTGTATTATAGTATATTGTTTGACTTTGAAAATATGAAATTTCAATTTTTGAGAGTTTGAGGATCATATGACGTGTAATGTTTGAATTATGACAAGTTGATAGTCAAATTAGACTTTTATGTCTCTCAATGCATTGATCTCTTTTTTTTGTGTAATCGTGAAGTTTTTTTTGCCAAGTCCATGTTGAGTTTCGAGTCTGAGCCCTAAAACTTGAATGGCAGAATCTCCAAAACATCATTTAGTATAATGCAGTTATAGTCCTCTATCATCACATCTAGCCACAATTGCTTTGAATTTGCCTCTTGAAAACTAGAAGGCTCTACACCTTGTTCTTGTTCCTCCTACAATGTCTAAGTAAGTCATCTTATCTATTGTTACACCCCAATTGTATAGCTACTACGTATTAGTACTACATAGGGTTAAATGATTGTAAAAAGGATTCTGAGAATGAATAAATATGATGTTCCTTGTTATCAATATGAGTGTTTTCACATTTAATGATTGTCTCATTTAATGTTGCTTCAATTGATGTTATCCATGGTGAAATATTGCATTATAAGGTTATTGAATTATGTTTATGTATACTGCTAATGTTATTGACATGTGACTGCCGTGAGATTATGTCAGTGGATGCAGGTATATGAACCATTCCTCCTAGCGGAGGGGAAGTATCACTCATTGGTCGGTTAACCAGTAAAGTGAATTATTTGAGCATACACACACATCACCTTAAATTGAGTGAACTGAGTCAGTTACGTTGGTTATAGGTAAGTCATTCGTAGCTTGTATGTTTGCATTAGGAGTCTTGTCTACTTTTGTATGCTTTTATGAGTGATGTTTATCTGTGTATCTGTCTTCTGATATTACGATCATTATGATGGTAACGTAAATGGGTGTTAGTGAATAGGGAATGGGCACTCCACATATACCGTACTACCTGCGGTATCCGCCATATATACCTATCAGTGCAGAGTATCGAATAGTGGAATCGGTTCATTATGGCTCATCTGGGATAAATGCGATCATGGGTAATACTTACCACCGCATGGGTGTTGCATGGGGATTAATATGCTAAGACCGCCGTATCTTACGTCGTATGGATATTAGTAATATTATATTAGGCCCAGCGCCGCAGGCCTGCAATATGCATGTAATATTATGCTCGCCATCACCGCCATCGGTTAATATGGTGGCTTCATGTGTTTATGGTGGGTTCTTCTGCAATATTCAAATATAACAATAATATGAGTAAAATAATACCGCACGCACACCACGCCATGTAATGGTAAAATAATGCACACCATACACACACACATATGTATGTTCAGCTCTCATAGTTGAAATCAATTGTTTTCATGTGGTTTGCATCATTAATCATCAGAACTATAATTGTCGTGTTATTTTCAGATCGGTGGACCACGTTTGTCCAACCAACTATGGAAATCCGAGAATAAATTAGATATTTTATCATTGACAATGGTACTTTTATTGTTCCCAATCCTTGTGGAAATAAAGGAATATTTCTGAAGCTTATCATTTGAGCATTGAAACAAATTAATTATTGAATCGATATAACATATTGATATACTATGGCAACTGAAATATGAATCAACAGCGCTTGAAGAAGTCGTGTGCGCCCTGGTATTATGCGCGCAATAATGAAAGCACAAAAGCATTTGATTATTTGACCAAGTCTGTGGAAAAGAACAAATCCAACGCAACTGGGACCTCTTTTGATTCAGCCTGGTTAATAGGCTATGCGCACATAATTCATCAAATGACTTTTTCTCTGTGATTATCTTTACCTGCCATAATATGAAATTGGCGTCACCTCTTTAAACTATTTTTGTTGGTGTCAATTGATTTAAATTCCTCCATGTGCAATGGAATTAATCTCCATAATGTTGTCAATTGTTGGAGAACAACTCACCTGGCAAACTGCTGAATATGGCATGGAGATAGTGCCACCTCCAGTTTGAAATTGTCTAAACAAGCAATGGTGGCAAACCACATGCTATTAGAGAAGGAAATCGTTGGAGGCAGGGGCTCTATAAATAGTCGCCCCAACCTGCATTGTTGAAAAGAATCACTCATTGTTTTCATTTCATCATATGACTTCTGAGTTTCTCATTCCACGGTGAATTAAGACTCAATACGCATTCACTCATACTTTTTGTATACTAATTTCTCTATGGTTCAAGATTAAAATTGAAATTCCCTCTTTCATACCTGAGATATCTGAGCATCTTATATTTTACCAGCTGTAAGTAGATAACAACTTACATCATTTTTGAGTGTTCGTGTGAGAAGGTGTTTTATACCAAAACAAATCGCCTGCTAGTTAATTACTTCTGTATATTCACCAGTTCTAAATATCTATTTCTATGTGAGAAAAAGTGGAAACTTTGACAGGAAGCTGTCAATTACCTGAGGTACTAGAAATTGATGTTTAATCAATAGTGAAGGCTATGTCATCAACATTCAGTGGAAAATCAAACTACAAGCATGGGATATTCTTCTACTATCCATTTCTATAGTTATTCATTTAAATACTTCTTGAATTGTGTTTACTGTCTACGCATAGGAAGTGAATTGCTTCTTGAACTGTATTTCCTTTGTGCTTAGGAAGCGAAATGTTTAAAGATAAAAGATGCATTCTAGTTGTATTCTGCATTGGTTGTATGATCTCCATATAAGGAGAATATCGGTTGCATTAGCTACTGTATACTAGGTTTGAAATGAAGGCATGAGTCAAGTAAAGATCCACAGCTAAGTTATTAGGTTAACTCGGAAGAGCTTGTGATACTCCTAGGATAAAGATTCCAGCATGGGAGGGAACTTGTGAAATACTTGTTATGCTGATTCATTTCTAAGTAGTTAGTATGTTGTAGGATGTCTGGGGTACGGAATATCCATTGGAGGACAAAACCTATGCGTAGTGTAAGATAGCCCTAAGTCAAATCGACCCTGAATAGTGTATGTGAGAGAAGACCCTCGATAGAAATATTGTATGAACACTTTGGCCAAAGTAGTGTAATGTACAAAACATCCACTTAGACTATGTGATGATTACACTATCAATGCACCGTGATCCTATATTACATACTAGTTCAAGAGTTGTCGTCTTGCACAGGATCTAATTATGTAGGACACAGCACCATGCTCAATTGGTTAACAATATCGGTTACTCTACCAATCTCTTCGTCGAAGGGAGGGGCATCTATCGAATGATAGATGTGCAAGGGACCGCATTATAAGTTCGCAGTTGGTGGAAAAGCGCCTGAGTGATGCTTCTCCTCCACAATAGGCTACTGATGTACCAAAATTTGAAAGGCGGATTCTGAGACCTTCTTACTACTATTTGTTCAAAAGCTCCATGAGCTATGTTTGTACTTGTATGACTTCTTACTCTGATGTTTATTTGAAAAGGAAAAGATTATTTGTTGAAATATATTGTATCATGTTGTGATGTCTTCAATAAAAAGAAAAGAAAATTTTTATTACAATGGTTGTTACTCATTATCTTTATTTGTTTAGTGTAAAATTAAGAATTTTTTACTTCACGAAAGGGTTAGCACACTACATCTTTCTACATATTTTAGATAGCATTGAGATGTCTGCTATTGAAAACTTGATTGATCTAGAGTTGGTACTTCTATATTATGTTGATCAGAACTTGGAACGGCAACATGTTCACTTCCATCAACCTCCATGGGAGGCTCCTAAGACTTAGACCAAGTTTCTTCATCAAATATCACATCTTGGCTTGCCACTATCTTTCACCATGATGAAACATAAACCCTACAAGCCTTGGAGCACTCACTAAATCCCACAAACACACCCTTCAAGTTAGAGGGTTCAATCTTCATACTCTTCTCTATCACATGAATGTAGACAAGACCCCCAAACACTCAAAAATGAGAAATATCAAGTTTGTCTCTTGTGAAAGCTTCCTTTGGAGTCTTGTCATTCAACATCCTATAAGGATGCTTGTTCAAAATGTAAATACTTTCTTGCCTCTATCAAAAAGCGTCTAGGTAAATCTAATGGAGCTTTGTTGTCTTTAGAATGAACCTATTCTTCCTCTCTACAACCCCATTTTGTTGAGGGTTGTAAATCCAAGTTTTCCTAGGGGAATCATCAACAAAAGAAACAAAGTAAATGTTCCCAACACATTTCAATGAACAAATCAAGAATCCCTCTCAATCTATGTTCACTATTAGGTAAAGTAGTCTTGAAATGTTTGTTAAGTGTGCAACACTTGCACACTCTTGTCTTCTCTATCTTCAATTCTAGAAATCACTGCACATGTCTTTTAAGAGAGGTAATGCTCCATGGTGCAAGTGACCAAGTCTCTTGTGCCAAAGCCCAAAGCTCACATAGTTGGTCATTATCATGCAACAAGGCTTCATATTTGATTGCATCAGCAAGCAACCTATAAAGGCCACCATCTTGCATGCCTCTTGACAAAACTTCACCAAGATCTTGGCTGCAATCTCCAATAATGGTGTGTTGGTCATTAAACTCAGTTGCACACCTAAAATTTGCCAGTGTTGGCACTAAAAGCAAGTTCTTTTTAACCCAACAACATATATGACATCTTGAAACTCAAAAACATCACTAAAGGCAAATGGAAGGAAATAAATCATGTCCCTATAACTAGATGCCTGGCATCATCACCAAGCTCTACCTATATACTTTCTTTTTGTTCTTGAAGTCTATTGAAAGCCTTCTTATTGAAGGCCATGCATTTCAATTCTCCATTATCCACATACTACCTACACCGTAAACAATGTTAGTAAGCACGACAGTGTGAAGAAGGTTGTCTCAAGCTTGGATGAAAGATCATCCATTGTTGAAGCCTTTGCATTCCCTATAAACTCCTTTTGTTGTTGCTATTGCTTGCCCTTCCTCTTCTTCATAGGGCAATAAGAAGCATATTGGCCATTCCTGCGGCATTTAAAACACTTGATATAACTCAATTCTTTCTTGCCCTATTAAGAAGAACTAGAATCCTCCTTTGTAACTTTTTGACCCTTACTAAGTCTTCCTTTCTTACCACCTTTCTTTGTCTTCTCAATAAAGGCTAGGTTCTAACTTTCTTCTGCTCAAGAAAAAACAGCCTCCAATCCAATCCCTCCTTGAAGATCAACATGGAAGAGAATAAGTAATAAAGTATAGCATTGGACTTTACCCTCATATCTAGAACAAGATGGAATTTTTGACCAAAATAATGGGGTAAGCATATTGTTATGTCCCCAATATCAAGACGAAAGCCAAGATGAAGTAGAAGTGTTATTCCTCTTCTAGTGCCATGTACAAGAAGAAGCTTGAGCCTAATGTGCTAAACCCTCCATTACAAAAGAAAATACCCTCATACCAAGGATATGAACAAAAGCAACTTCAATACGATAAAAAGC
>VDFB02010083.1:0-20366 GCA_007258455.2 Sequoia sempervirens
GAAGTGTTGTGAGTACATGGAGCTATTATTTTGTTACAGAGTCTGAAGATGAGGTAATGAGCTCAGATGATGGTTCTGGTACTTGGTTTCCAAGTGTTTTTGAGAAAATTTAATAAGTAGAGTGAATTGTGTTGTGCAAACGTTCATAATGTGCTCTATTATTGTGCTCCTCATTCTTTTTGCGTTGATGTTATGTCTGCATGGATCTTACAATTTATTCTAGGTTGACAGAGGTTGTTATATTTAGAATTTGGGTTTCTGGATCATTGTATAGTGCAAGATACTTTCACCAGTGTGTGAATTAGTTGTCCAATGGTGTTTTCTGCTGTTTGGGAGAAATGCATTTGCTCCGCATTTCTCCACTAATTGGATTTAGGTTGTGTAGATTTAAGAAGTTGCTTATAATTTCTTTATCTTTCTGCAATCAAGTTTTTACTTGATTTGATGTAGTACAGTGTAAGTTTCAGTTATCGGTATGCAAACAAGGGTTATCAGTTGTCCTAAGTTAAAGTAGTTGTTGATGTGCAAGCTTGGATGATGTATTCGATGAATCTTAAGTAGTTCGTGGATTGTTCTAGATTGAATTCAAGTAAATTATGATGTCTGAAACTTTCAACTTGAAGTGCGTACTTAATATTTATGGTGTTTTACACAAGTGTTGGCCGACCTTGTGTTTAAAACTACATGTGAGGCTTGTGGAAGCATGTTGAAGTGCGTTGGGATCTATTTGGGTCCTAATTAAGGATTTTTCTAGGTCGCATTTCATTCCTATCCACTGTGGGAATGCTTGGGTGCTGACCTATTTTGAATTTGAATGTATAACGGCTAGTGGCCAACATTGGAGAAGGTTTTGAGGTAGAGGTTGATATAAATATGAATGATGTTGATACAAGAGGGAAGCAAGGAAAAAGTAAGAAGCAAGATAGATGCACAAAGTGATGTGAGTAAAGTGTATCTGATGTGAGTTTGATCAGAGCATTGTGAACTTCATGTTAGGGTTCTTGAAGTCAGTGAGCTAAAGGCATCTGAAATCTTTCATGTATGATTGTGAAAGTGTGCAAGCAATTGTGGTGGAATCCTTGCTGCATTGAGAAGTGTTTCTCTATGTAACATTATTCTTCTATCTTCTTGTATTCTTTCTATGGTAGTGAGTCATGGTTGTGATCCTTTTCTGGATAGTGCATCCTATTCTGGCAGTAAGCCTCTTTGTACTAGTTTTTTCTATTACTTATATTGTGAGCTAATCCTCATCGTGGTTTTTCCCTCATTGGGTTTTCCACGTGTAAATCCGGTGTTCTTATGTGTGTGTTGTTGTGATTTCAATTTTTGTTATCTACTTTTCATGTTTAATCATTTTTTATAAAATAAGATTATATTGAATGCTTGTGGATCTATTTACTATTGAGGGTTTTGAAGGTTTAATTTTCTACAACTGATTCACCCCCCCTCAGTTGTCTTGTTCATTTCAACAATTGGTATCAAAGTGAGGTTCGTTGAGATAGATTTGGGATGGCGAACAATATTCCTTTGGAATACCCTAGATTCGTTGACACGGATTATGTATTTTGGAAAACACCGATGGAAGGATATTTGTGCGATTGGGGATATGAAATTGAAAAGGCCTATCAGAATCCATACACTCCACCTCTGAATGGTTCGAGCACAAGTGCAGAGGTCAAGGCACATGAGATCAATGCTAGAGCAAGGCATATTATTATGAATAGTCTTTCAAAAATTGAATTAGTTAAAGTTATGGGTTTGAAGAATGCTAAAGAAGTTTGGGATAAGTTAGAAAGCATTTATGAAGGAGATATGAAGGTCAAGCAAGCAAAGTTGTAGAACTTGAAGGAACAGTTTGAAATGATGCAGATGTCTAAGGATGAAATAGTTAAAGGCTAAATTCAAAGAATTGATGAACTGCTAAGTGATATGAGAGGTCTTGGTGCAATGGTTAAAGAATCTAAAGTGGTGAAGAAAATTATTAAATCTATTTTAGATTGTTATAGTGAAAAGGTATCTTCTATTGAGGAAATACTTGATTTTGATAAATATTCTAGATATCAGTTGATAAGTACTTTGACTACATTTGAAATGAGGAAATTGAAGAAAGGAACAAAAGTAGAGTCTACTTTCAAGGCTGAGAAATTAGAGATGGTTGAAGAAATAGGTGAAGAAGATCTTGATGATTTGGAAGCTAACTTTGTGAGGAAGATGAAGGAGGGCACCAATAACTACAAGGTAAATTGTAACCTTTCAAATATCTTAGCTTTGGTGAGGTAGGTCATTATGCTTCTAGATGTCCAAAGAGAGCTATAAAAAATAAGAACAAAGGAAATAAAGGGAAGATGATTAAGAAAGCTTATTGTGTGAGAGAAGATGGTGGTATTTTTGATGATGAATCTAATTATGGAGACTTTGATGATAATGAATGTATATTTTTATCTATAAAAGATGAATATGGTTCTGCTAACCTTGAAAGTTGTGTGAAGCAAAGTATACTAGAGAAGAAAGATAAGTTTGAAGGTACTTTGGTATCTGCTTTTCATGTCAAAGAAGATAAGAATTACTGGGTTGTTGACAGTGGTTGTTGTAATCATATGACTGGAGACAAAAGTAAGTTTGTTAAGCTTGAAAAGTATGATGATGGATTAGTTAAATTTGGAGATGATTTAGAAGCTAAGATTTGTGGAATATATTCAATCAGTTTTGATGGAAAGCATAATATTGAAAATGTTTACTACGTGTTGGCTAACAGAATTACACCTTCAAAAATTAACAAACAAATGCCCCACAAGGTGTGAGAAATTAACCAACAACTCTAAATATCTATCTTTAAACAAGATCAATATCCTTTGAATTTTTTTGAGGTACAACTCCCTCATAAAATTTGCAACGAATTAAAAGAAAAATGAAAGTAAAAGACCATGTATGCTTTGAACCAGAAAGTAAGAAAGGTAAACCTGACATTAGAAAATTCCAAGTACCAGGTGCTTAAGTAGTAACAAAAAAAATGGGCACAAAGACTAATCAATCAACAGAGATAAATCATCTACTCAATACAATATAAGGAATGAAACCAAATGTAAGAACTGCACTTCTCATACCAAGATAAGATATGCAAGATATATTCTTAAACACAAAGATCTAAGAAACAGATAAGCTCAACCAAATTGCACACAGACAAAATGGTAATTTAATTCATCAATAGTACTGAGCAATTTTTTGCAGAATAATGTCTAGAGAGAATTTGAAAAAAAATACATCCTTAAATAGGTGAATGAGTTTCGCCTCTTCATATTCATAGCCCGTTAATCAAAAGACACATAAAAGGAATCAAGAAGAGACATGTCACTATGATGGTGTCGCTTCATTTCCAGTCTCTTGGGTCACCAAAGGTCTCTTTCGCCATGCTTGGAAGGTCTTCAGGACATGCATCAGGTCTTTGTGTTGAGGAATAGCTACATTTTTCATCCTCACCTTCCATGTCAGATGGGTATCTTTGGTCGTTTCCATGCATTGTTCACAAACTTTCAAGTGATCAATGGCCTGAGATGATACCAAGTGTAATTCACTTAGCTTCTATAAATGTTCACCACTAGGAGTGGATATATCAAGTGCTTCTTTAACCATTTTCTAGAAATTGGCGATTAAACTTCTAATGTCTACATTATCTTTGATCCCATTTTTATCCTACAACAAACCAAGGGCTATCAGAGTGTTCAATGCTTCATCTGAAATGACATCACACTCATTTATGACCTCTTTAAGCTTCTGCAAACTCTACTTGGCAACCTACAATTTCCATTCTACTCCTTTAGACCATGACAGAAAGCGAGTATCTGAAGGATTAGATATGACTTGATCTGTGGCCATCTTTTCCATATCTGAGCTCATCAAGAGTTTCAATTCAATTTGATAATTAACCCACAGTTTCTCTTCCTTTTCAATGGAAATGATATCATCTCCCAAAGTAGCTCTCAGAGTGTTTTCTTCTTGAAAATGTTTTAAAGACTCAGAAATAACAAGGCTTCCCTTCTTGATAAGGGACTAATTCCAGTCATCTATGGCTTGGCTCGGCTTATACTCTGACTATTTTTTATTTTTGTTAGGGTTTCTTTTCCAACCATAGTGATAGATTCAACAAAAGCCTTTGCTTGAGAAATGGGTTGATGGAAAACCTCAAAAATGGATTTCAAACAAGTCGTTAAGTTTTGGACCTGAGCTTTCAACTCATCCTTGCTTTCTTTATCTTTCTTTGATCTTTCCACCATTCTGGCTGCCGAAACCTAGAAGATTTGAATATCTCCATCTCTGGTAGGAGGTCCAAGGTCAATCCTATTCACCTCAAAATCACTCGCTGCTGCTTGTGAATCATCTTTCTACACAAATGGGTGTGCAATTTCTAGCTGAAGTGTCCCTAATTCAGTATCATCTATAAGCTTGGCATTGGTTTTCAGCTTCTTAGGCTTAGGAGTTGAAGCTCTTTGTAGCAGCTGACTTACCATGTCTTGTTTAGGAAGGATTGATTGTATGGCTTTCCTTTTTCGAGATAGTGAATCTTCTAGCCACGCTGGGGTTGTTGTAACCTTAGTTTCCTTGAAGCCTAGGAATGCAAACAGAGTTCGAGTAACTAGAGGAGTATCTTCTAAAGACGTAGTTGTTCTTGGCTCCTAAGAAGGGTTTATCTCTCTAATAGGTGAGTCATCCTGAGAGGGAGGAGAATCAACATTTAAAATTTCTAACCCTTCTACCTCTTCTTCTCCTTCGTTCCCTTTTTCCAAGATAGGTAAATTAAAAATATCATCCCCACAAGTTTGTGAGTACACATTCCTGTCTAGTGGATCCTCATCACCACTTCCCTGAGAACCTATTAATAAAGACTGAGGGACATTACTCGTTGACTGTCTGCTGGTAGAAGCTTGGGAAGTACCTTTAGCAGCTTGTCAATCCTTTGATCTGGTACAAGGGCAAGATTGTTCAATTTTCTTCTTGGTTAGCCATTCCCTAGTTCTAGTCAGAACATTGATAGTTCTCATCTCAATAGTTTCTTTTTCCTTAAAGTTCTAGTCCATGGCAGGGATGGGTCTTCTTTCTATGAGTTTAGTATATACTGGGTCAATCATATCAGACCCATCTTCAATAACATCTCTCAAATCCCACTTCAAATCATAAATAACAATTTGTTCTACTGTTAACATCATCCAACTTCTCCTTCTTAACTCATATTCATCAAAACAATCACACCAATAGTCTTCAAGGTTGGGTTGGTGATTGAAAGAGGGACCTAATTTCAAGTTTTCCTTCACATAGTTCTTCAGGTCAAAAGGAAAAAACTCATCATATGAGGGCATATTATACTTGGATAGCTCCACCTCAATGTTCAAGGCATCATACATAGATTGGCAGTTGTATGCACCAAATCCAAATGGAAAACTAATAGTAAGTCTATTTCTGCCTTGACACAATCTATTCACATCAGCTACTTGCCTACTAACCTCAATAACTACCCATTTTATCTTCAGGGAACCTGTGTAGCTTAATAGGAAAGCCTACATATCCAGCCAATTTTATGTAAGAAAACCTTTGAAATTGAATAAAATGACAACCATAGAAATTCACAAATTGTATGGCCTCTGGAGACAATCTTATTGCTAGATGCCCCTCCAATTTCATGACCATCCTCATGGTGAAAGTATCAGCAATTCTCCTAAAATGAAAGAAACTTTTATGAAGCTGAAGCTTATCAAATTAGTCATAGATTGGTACTTTCTCTGGTAGTAGATAAGTTGGTCTTAATCTAGGCCAGGGTCGAGTACTCACAAGGGAATATATTAAGTAAGATGATACAAAGAATAATTTTTTTAGAATAAAGAGTGACATCAATTCATGTATATGATCACTAATGATCTTATCCCAATCCAAAAACTATTCTCCACTTAGTATAATCTAGATAAAGAAGTACATACACTCATCAAAATTGTGGACATTTTCGTTGCCCCTAATTCTATGTAACAATAAAACAATGCCAACTACTTCATTTATCAAGTGGCTTCTGTGTAGGTTGCGAGGCAACTGAGATTTACCCTTCTTAGGCTAAACTAACCAATTCTTCACGTCCACGTTCTTGTAAACCCCCCTTTTGGGAGTGAATTCAATCTGAGAATTGGTCATGTCCATTGGTGAATATTCTTCCCTCTCTAGAGTCCTCAAACATGACATGAAAGTAGACCTCTAAATTTTCAGAACCAACCTATTGTCCTCTATTCTAACCTCCCATGTTTGTGAGTTGTAATGCCTGATGCATTCCAATACTAATTCAGGACACTGCACAACTATCAGGAATGTGGCAGCCTCAATCAATCCACTACCCATTACCCTCTCAATGATAGGTGGAGGATTGGGTTGGTTAAATTTGTTTCTTAGTTCATCTAGTTTAACAGGCCTTAGCCGAGTGTCACCAATCTCATACCCCTCATAGGTTAGACCAGACACATATTCGTAACTAGCATATTTAACCCTCACCATGTACAATTGTGGCTTTCAACAATATGCTTCTTGAATGCAAAACAATTCAAAAAATAGGCTGCAATGGATAACTAAAAATACCTTTGATGATGATCTTTGCGATTCAAATTGCGCGCATCCTCCAATTCTTCCCCAAAAATTACTGCAGCAAGAATGTTTTTTGTCCCTCTATTTTATTAACAACAACTACACAGAAAAACATGGGGGCAGATAGTCATTAATTTCCCAATTTAGAATTATGACACATGGTAGCTGTCACTATCAACATTCCCCATATAACCATCTTTTGAAAATTTAAAAACAAACGTGTATGGGCGGTTATAAAAGAGGTTCATAGAACTCTACAAATATGTGCCCAAGTTCGAGTGCGACGAAAGAAGACAGCCCAGGCTTATAACAATCACACTAAGGACGAAGTTTGACCAAGTACATAAACCACCACCCCATGTGACACTTGAAATAAAAAAAAGGGTCTCAAGCGGCAAAGTGAGAATTTTGACAAACTATGAAAAACCCCACCCGGGTTAGCATCATGACATAAAAGACCGCTCGCGTTTAAATAAAGGATTATATGGGTTAGCAAAAAACTTAATGAGATGGGGAGTGAAACAATGGTAAGACTGGCTCTAATTGGGGAGGAATACTAATAAGGATGAAGTAACAAAACCATATTTAATGGACGTGGATCATTGTCTTATCTATTGGGCAACGAAGTCAGTCAAGGTAAGATATACTCTCTAGCAGTGAGAAAAAAAATAGGGCAAAACAAAACCCTAAACTAACTATGTACAAAGGAGGGGAGGCCATGAAGGTCATCATAGCTAATATAGCTTTAGATCTTGCCCATTATAAGGAATGGGTAGAGGTGTCCCATCTGGGTATGCTAGCTGAAATGTATTAGGCCCAAGTTCCTGGATAATTTTGAAAGGTTTGATCCATAGTGAATCAAACTTTTTGTGAGCACCTTTAGGTTCTCTGTGCTTATCCCACAACAAAACTGAATCTCCAAGCATGAATTTTCTAGGCTGGGATTTCCTGTCAAAAATATTCTTGACCCTGGTCTTGTTGTCACCTAGAAATGCACCCTGATGAAAAGTTGTAAAAACTGAGCTTTCTAGTGAAACATTGGATCACTCCAAGGCTGTGGGTCACCTAATATTGGAGTGAACCTCCGGAGAAGGCCAGATTCCTTTGGTGTCAGCTAAAACTACTAGTTCTTGTGGGAAAAAGGAAGAAGGAATGCATAAAATAAAGATTTAAACCTAAGGTGATGCACCGAAATGAAGAGGAATTCTGAAAGAAAAAACAGAATGAACATACACTGGGAAACCTAACTGTAAATGTTTTATGTGCTCAACACAACTTCTTCTAGACTTATGCATCAATCTTAACAGGTTCGATCTACATACACATCCAGGAAGGAAAGGTTAATCTCACAGCTCTAAGATACAAGCGTAGAATTTATGAAAACACAGTTAAAGACTTGCATAATCAAAAGAAAGATATAGAAATGAGAACAGTACAAACATGAACACAAGCTTCCAAGGTAAACTCTGTGTTGTATTCAGGATTCCAGTTGAGTTATAGAAACATACATTAATTGAGAAAAAAGGATTCATGAAAAATCACTAGCTCCCCTGAATGCATAATTCCAACTATTTACAAAAAGGAAAAAAAATGCCTTATATACAGACAAGACCCTAGCCCCTTAGGGCTTACAAAAATATCCGTCCTAGAAAATATCTCCCATAGATCTTTTGATTGAAATTAATGTTGAAGCCTGCGTGTCCATCTGGTGTGTGTTGGTGAAGAGTTACTATCTAGAGAAGCCCCTTAGATCTTTTGAAGCTACCGGGTGCATTTACTTTTGGTCGTTGTGTCTACCTACTGAAATCCCCTGTTGAGCACCTTGAATGCTCCAGAGTCTAGAATAGATCCACGTTGATTCACATTCTGTTGATTTTCTTTCTGTTGGTCAAGTTGCCACGCAAGCTGTCTCGGGTGGTCACAAGCTCATCACCAAAATCGCATGTCGGTGAGACACTTAATTGTGTCTCCCCGATGCAATTATGCTTCTCTGCAGTCATTAGCGTAACTCACTATCATTGGCAAGAGTCATAGCGATGCCCTGAGTTCACTTTGTATCGGTAAGACCCCTTCGGGTCGGCAGGACGTTACGGCGATGGCTTCAACCTCTTAGCGAGCCCCTATTCACTTTGGCCAGAACCTGCTCGGTCAACAAGACATCTTACCAACCTCATTTTCATTCTTCGAGCTCACTTCAACCCATCGTCGGGCTCTTCATTCCTCGGCGAGACATTCGTGTGCCTGTGAGACCTCTCACTGAAGCCTCATTATCCTACCGTTATGCTCCAGAGTCGGCGAGACTTCCTCGGGTTGGGGAGACTTCCGTTGGTTTCCTGTCGGTAGGACATTGCTTTATCAGCAAGAGGTTGTGCCGAAGGCACCTTGCTTTGGTGAGGGCTCACTTCGTTTCACTTCGACAAGAGAAACATTCATCAGCGAGAGGTTATAGTGGGCCTCATCAGTCATGCTGATATCATTTTTCGTCGCTGAGACCACTCCATGTCGGTAAGACATCATTCTGATGGTAGGGCACCTTTTGCTAGTTGGTGAGACCTTACCGAGTCGACAAGACCTCATCCCAATGGCCTCAACTCATGCGAGCTCCTTCCAGTCAGTAAGACATTGGCCTGTCAGCCAGACCTCATACGAAGTATCTCTTGTCATACCGATATTTGCCCTTGTGGATGAGACACTCACACTTTGGTGAGACATCTTGTCGAAAGCTTCAACCTATGTCGAGAGCATTTCGTCCTGTTGTGGCTCTACCTCTTCGGTAAGACTCTTGCCGATAAGACCTTGTATGTCGCCAGGACTTCTCGTTGTTGGCAGGACCTCCATGTGACATCTTTAACTGTTGGCGAGTCCTTTCATGTTTTGGTGGGGCCTCCTTTTCATCGGCAAGACCATCTCCATTCACCGAGACTCTATTTCGTTTTGGGGGGACCTTGTGCAATTGTTGAGACATGTCAACGAGATCCCTTAGTCATACCGAGGGCCCTCTTTTCTAACGCTGTCTGCGAGGGAGACTTTTATTTATCGACGGTTGTCCGAAACATGCTTCCATTGTTGATAATAGAGACCACATGGCTTGAGACCTCCTAGCGAAGCACCCTTTGCATATCCGTCGAAAATATCTCCCATGAATCTTTGATTAATGTTGGCTTTGCATGTCCATCTGGTATTATCGGTGAAGAGTTCTTGTGGAGAAGCCTTAGATCTTTTAGAGCCTAAAGGTGCATTTAATTACGGTTGTTGTGTCCTACCTAAAATCCCTAATGAGTGCCTTGAATGCTCCGAGTCGGGAAGCAGGATCCACGTTGATTCAAATTTTGTTGATTTCTTTTTTGTTAGTCAAGTTTCACGCATGAGGTACATCTTGGCGGTCACCAGCTCATCACGAGAATCACATGTCGGTGAGACACTTAATCATGTCTCCCGATGCGATTGTCAACTTCTTTGCATTCATCCCTGGCATAACTCACTATCATTGGCAAAAGTCTCATAAGCATACGAGTTTACTTGTATCGGTAAAGACTCCTTGGTCGGTAGGGGCCCGTTATGTGATGGCTTCAACCTCTTAGCGAGCCCTATTCACTTCAGCGAACACCTCGGTTGGCGGGAATATCTTACCGACCTTGTTTTCATTCTCACAGGCTCACTTAACCCATCATCGGGCTCTTCATTCCTTGGTGAGACATTCATGTGCCAGTGAGACTTCTCACCGAAGCTCATTATCCTACCGCTATGCTCCAAATTCGGCAAGACTTCCTCAAGTCGGGGAGACTTTCGTTGGTTTCTTGTCGGTAGGAAATCACTTTATTGACAAGAGGTTGTCTTGAAGAGCTACCTGCTTTAGTGAGGGCTACTTTGTTTCCACGCCAGGAAGCATTCGCCAGCCAAGAGAATTCAGTGAGCCTCATCAGTCATGCCAATATCATTTTTTGTCGCTGAGACCACTCCATGTTAGTAAGATATCATTCCGACGGTCGAGTGCCTTCTGCTAGTTAGTGAGACCTTACCGAGTCGGAAAGACCTCATCCTGATGGCCTCAACTCATGCGAGCTCCTTCCGGTCGGTAAGACATTGGCCTATTGGCCAGACCTCATACTGAGCGTCTCTTTTCATACCAATATCTGCCCTTGTGGATGAGACTCACACTTTGGTGAGACATCTTGTCGAAAGCTTCAACCTATGTCGAGAGAATTTTGTCCTGTTGTGACTCTACCTCTTTGGTAAGACTCCTGCCGATAAGACCTTGTATGTCACCAGGACTTCTCGTTGTCGACAGGACCTCCAAGCGACATCTTTAATTGTTGGCGAGCCCTTTCATGTTTTGGTGGGGCCTCCCTTTTCATCGACAGAGACGTCTCCATTCATGAGACTCTGTTGCAGGGGGACCTTTATGCGATCGCTAAGACATCTCAACGGATCCCATAGTCATCGGGGGCCCTCTTTTCTTTGTGCAGGGGAGACTTTGTATTTATCGTGAGGACATCTCAGAAACATGCTTCCTTTTGATTATCGGGGAGACCACCACAGCCGAAAGCCCGTGGACCTCCTAAGCAGATCCCTCTTGCTTTAAGGAGACCCTATATGGCTTAGTGAGACATCTTTGATTGGTGACACCTCACATAGACTACATTTGCTACACCGAAAGGTCCTAATGCATCTGAGTCACCGAGACAAGGCGATTGTTACACCGACAAGGATCCTTCATTATTTTCCCATCGGCAAGACTGAAGGTCAGTCAACGAGACCTTACGGTGATCGCCCCAACCTATATCGATGAGCACATACTTCTGCCACCGATCGATGAGACAAAAGTGAACTCATACCCCGATGTGATGTACCTGTTTCTCTCCTAGTCGGTGCAAGGACAAAGAAATCCTCAGCGCGAGACATAATGTCGACGCCATAGCCTATAACTCCGTCGATGAACCACCACATAGTCAGGGGAACGTAATGAGATCGGTAAGACGCAACCCCGACAGCTAAGACATATGCTGGTAGAAGCCTCCAGGGTCACCAAAACAATAGAACCGTCCTACCGAATGAAGAATGCAGAAGACCTGTGATCGCCATGACACTTCTGGGGTCTTGGCGACTCTATCCTTAGAAGATCTTCATGCTGAACCAGAACAAGGCAGGCTTCTTCACTGAGTTCCCTGTGACCTAGCATCAGATTCATGACCTTTTCCCTAGGCTGAATACTTCATTTGGCCTTCTCGAACCTGTTAACATGATTTGCTTTGCACAGTTGAGCGGAGGTGAAATTGAGGCAGCGAGGTCTAATGGTTATGTCTTTCTTGTCTACCATCTGCCATTGTTCCTATAGTTTGGTTAAGTACAAAATCTGTTTCTCTAAAGCATCACTAAATTCAACTTCTTCTATAGCAGTTTACAATTTTCGAATTGGAAATTCTAAGGAAAGAGGAAGTGCGCCTTCCACTCCATAAACCAACTCAAAGGGAGTAATTCCAATAGATTGTTTTGGAGTTATCCAATCTGCCCATAGAGCTTCATATAACTTTTTGTGTCAATCTTTCTGATTGTCAATAACTAGCTTTTTGATAATATTTATCAAATTTTTGTTACTTGATTCTTCTTGACCATTTCCTTGTGGATAATAATCAGCTGAATGGGAAATAGAGATCCCATAGTCATAGAAGAAAAGTGAGAATTCACTGGATGAGAAACTAGTGGCGTTATCAATAACTAGTTTATGTGGAACTCCATACCTGACCAAAATGTTTTCTTTGATAAAATCACATACTACTTCAGAAGTGGTTCTTTTAACTGGAATTGCCTCTACCCATTTAGTGAAGTAATCAGTAGTCGTGATAATATGGGTATGACCTGCACTAGATGGTGGACTGATTGGACCAATAAAATCCAAGCCCCATTGTTGGAATGGTCCATCAATAACCACATGTTTGAGTGGCAAGGCTGCTAATTGAGGCCTTCCTGCAAATAATCTACATTTATCACACTTACCAACCCAGTGATAAGCATCTTTAAACATCCCATGCTAGTAATACCCATGTCTTATGATCTTGAAAGCAGTTACAATAGAAGAGAAATGACCACCACATGCTTCATTATGGAAAAGATTGAGCAATCATTCTTGTTGAGCTTTATCAACGCATTTTAAGAAGGTTCCATCTATACCTCTCTTATACAAGGTGTCATCCTAGATAACATACTTAGCTACCTTTAGCTTCAAATTCATTTTTTGTTTGCTTCAAAGGTGATTTGGACATTGTCCGTAAGTAAGGAAATAAGCAATATCAGAGAACCATTCATCTTGCAGACTAACAGTTAATACCAATGGTAGATCTTCATTTTCTTCTTCATTCAAATTTTCTGCCATCAATTTACAAAGTCTTTTTCCTCTTAATAATTTAGTAGGATTTAAGTCTAGGTCATACTCTTGTACCTTACCTATCCAACAACCTCTCCTATTGCAGTCCAGATCCTGTTGAGTCAGTATACTTTTGACAACTAGGTCTGGTACATAAGCCACTGAGTGTGAGTGAAGAATATTGAACCGAAATTGCTTAACTACTTTGACCACTGCAAACACATGCTTTTCAATTGGAGAGTAACTAATTTTGTGCTTCTTTAACAATTTTCTCATGAAAGCAATAGGTGCCTAGACTTTGTCTTCATTCTCTTGTAAACGTACATCAGATGTGGTGTGTTCTGAAGCATAGCAATAAATAATGAAATCCTTTATAAAGTCTAGACTGACCAAGATAGGAGCTTGGGCAATTGCTTCCTTAATGTTTTCAAAAGCTTGCTTCCCAGCCTCATTCCATTTAAAACCTAGTTTCTCCTTCATCATATCTACAATATGTTTAGTAATTTCAGAAAAGTCTGGGACAAATTTTCTTAGAAAATTTACCTGGCTAAAGAAAGACTTTACACCAGTTCGGCTTGAAGGAAGATTCAATTACAAGATAACTTTAACTTAGTATGGATCTATTCTGATGCCTTCTTTAGACACAATGTGGCCTAAGATTTTTCCTTCTATAACAACAAAAATAGAATTTTTAGGATTCAAAGAAATGCCATGTTCTACACACCTTTGTAGGACCTGCTCCAGATCTTGGAAATGATCAAGCCTTTTTTTAGAGAAAATTGTCAAGACATCAAGATAGATGACTATAATTTTGTTCCAAAGGTCACCAAAAGATAAATCCATTGCACGTTGAAATGTGGCTCCTACATTAATAAGTCCAAATGGCATTCGATTATAAGCAAAAGTTCCCCAAGGCATATTAAATGCAGTTTTATGTTGATCCTCTCTTGATACACTGATATGATTATATCTTGAAAATCCATCTAACATAGACATCATCCCTGGGCCAACAACTGTTTGCAAAATATGATCCATGTTAGGTAAAGGATAATTATCCTTTAGTGATGCTTGATTTAGATTCCTAAAATAAACACATATTCGAATCTCCCCATTTTTCTTGCGCACTGGCACAATATTAGCTACCCAAGTTGAATGATGTATAGGATATATGATCCTTTCCTTTAGCATTTTTTCAATTTCCTTGAAGATGGCGTCAGTTACCATGGGAATATAATAACTTTGTTTTTTTCTAAAGGAATTTTTCCCTTACTTGAGTGGTATATGATGCTGAAATTTTCCATTCATAAAATTCTTCAAATCATCATAACACCGGGCACATACCTCTTTATACTTGGTTAGCAAGGCTACTAGTTTTTCTTTTTCTTCTTGGGAACAATACTTACCAATATATACTATTTTGGGAGAATCCAAGTCTCCAATGTTCACCGCTTCAAATCCATCAGAGTTGTTGCAAGTATGGGCTAGTTTGGTGGTGTTATCATTAATGTTGTCATTGATGTCAACATTGTTCAGTATGTTACAGATTGTACATGTATAGTTGAGATGCTACTGAGATGTTTTGAGTACATGGAGCTATCTTTTTAGTGTTGCAAATGTGTTGTGTTAGTGAGTTTACAAGCTCTTTTGAGAAAATTAAATAAAGAAGTGAAGTCAAAATGTTGAAAGTGTTCAGAATGTGCTCCGATATATGCTTCGTGTTTCTCCTGTGTTGATCCTATGCTTGTGCGGATCAGAAGGCTTGTTAATGAGGATTTAGTGGTAATATATCATGAGTTTTAGCTTCTTGTGTCATGGTGTGTGAGATTTACATTCACCGGTATGTGAACTGCTTTGGTCGAGTTGGTCTTTTGTGGCCTTGGAGAACTAGTTTTGCTCCGCAGTTCTCTGATGCTTTGTTTTAGATCTTGCAGATCCGGGATATGAATTGTGAAGGTCTTTTCCATGCTCTGGTGAAGAAGATTGAAGTTTGGTAATCTAGAAGTCATGTTTCTTTATTCCAGTACAGGTTTGCATAGTTTGGATGATCTAGTAAAAGGTGTTCAATGTATGAAGTATATTGTTTTGCTGTGGTTGTATCTAAAGAAGTCTAAGATGAAGTCTCATGCATATTGAAGCATGCTGAGGTGTCTACGTGTCATATTCTTGTTAGGAAGCGTATGCATCAATGTTTTTTTGTGTTTTCATTAGGTTTGGTTGACCTGGTGTTTACACTTCATTCGGAGAATAAAATTTAATTAAGGAAGCGTGTAGAAGTTTCAAGAAAATAATTTTATTGGTCCACTCTTATTCCTTTGCACTACAATAATTTTGAGTTTCTGACCTAATTTGAATTTATGAAATGGGTTATTTGTGGCCGACCTTGGTAAATTATTTAAGGTTGAGAGTGGTATAAAAGAAAGTTGAATTGTGAAGAGTTGTATGATAGTGTGATGCAAAGTGTCGAAAGTAAGTCATAAATCATAAGAGCAGAAGTGTGTGTGTGAGTTGTGTTGAAGACAGTGAGATAAGGGTTTCTATAATCCTGCAAATGTGCTTTAATTGCAGTGGTGGATCTTTTTGTTCTCTTTTGTATTTGTAGGCAGTGAGCCTCTCTGTTGGACAATGAGTCCTTTTTGTAGGCAATGAGCCTTTGTATTTGGGAAGTGAGTCCTCTTTTGGGTAGTGAGCCTTTGTATTCAGTTTATAATCTTTATATTGTGAGTTAACCCTCACCATGGTTTTTCCATTATTGGATTTTCCATGTAAAAATATAGTGTTCATTGTGTTGATTTACTTTCTATTATATGTGTTTCATGCTCATACTTAATAACAGAATAGTTTGGTTGAAGAATTGATAAGCAATAAAGTTTTTAAGTTTGAACTTGTGTGACAACTGATTCACCCCCCCCTCTCAGTTGTCCTGCGCCTATTTAACAATTGGTATTAGAGTTTTTGGTTCCTTTTGTAGAGCTTAACTACTTAAGGAAGATCCGATGGCGCACAAGTTGGCGATCCCTATGTTTGATGGAACTGACTACAATGATTGGAAGGGATAGATGAGAGGATATATTAGCTCTCTCAGTTTCAAGACCTGGAAGGCTATTGAGAATAAGTATACACTTCCATCTAGTGGTGTTAATTCTATAGATGAGATCTTTGCTTATGAAGAAAATGAGAAGGCGGAGTATGCGATTTGCAGTGGATTATCTAAAGATGAGCAAGTTAAGGTTAATTCTCTAGATACTACATATGAAGTCTGGAAGAAGTTGGAAGACATGTATGAAGGAAATGAAAAGGTGAAATTGACAAAGAGGTTGGCGAAAAAACATAGATTTGTGAACCCAAAGATGGAAGATGGTGAAGAATTTACAAGTTATTTTTAGAGAATTGAACTAGCAACAAATGAAGTCAAAAATCAAGGAGGAAAACTAGCAGATGAAGATATAATCGAGAAGATCCTAATCACTTTACTGAAATGTTACAATGACAAGATCTTTGTTATTGAAGAAATGTATGATCCTAAGAAGTACACTTTGGAAGAGTTGTTCGGAACCTTTCAAGCATTTGAGATAAGGAAGTTTTGAAAAGATGACAAGACAAAAGAGAATACAAAAACAACATTTAAGGCTCTGAAGATTGAAGAATCGGATAGCGATGATGAAGAGTTGGAAGCAAACTTCACCTGGAAATTGAAGAAAGGTACCGAAAAATATAAAGGTATGTTACCCTTTAAATGTTTTAGTATTGGTAACATTGGTCATTATGCTTCAAGATGTCTGAATAGGGCTACACATAAAAAGAAAAAGGACTATAAGGATAAGGATAGGAAGGATAAGAAGTATAAGAAGTTGTACTATGTTACAAAAGAGGTAGGTATTTGTAATGATGAATCTGAAAATGAGGTTGATGATAGTGAATGCTTATTCTTAGCTTTGGAAAGTAAATCACTAATCACTAACTTTGGAAAATGTGTAAGTAAGAAGGCTTCGGAGGTTAAGAAGAATCAGATGGGTGGCACAGTTTGCCACTTTCTAAATGCAAGATGGATAAAGGAACTCTTTGGGTAGTGTTAATTAGGATGTTCAAATCACATGACTAGAGATAAGAGTAAGTTCACTAAACTTGAAAAATATGATGGTGGTTTAGTCATGTTCGGTGATGATTCAGGAGCTAAGATTTGTGGTAAAGGTTCAATTAGTTTTTATGGAGTGTACAATACTAATGATGTATATTATGTGAAGGGTTTGAGGCATAACTTTCTAAGTGTTGGTCAGATGTGCAACAATGGCTTTAAACTTGTGTTTCAAAACAATACTTGTGAAATCAGAAAAGGATCGAGAAATGGAGATATGATTGCTGCTGGAAGAAGAACTCATGGAAACATCTATCAGTTGAAGGGAGTTGATGGTCATTGTCTTGTATCTCAAATAAGTGAAAGTTGGTTATGGCACCAGAGAATGGGACATGCGAACTTTGATAATGTAGTCAATATTAGTGCTAAGGATATTTTTCAAGGAATACCTAGAATCACAAGACCTGCTAATGCTATTTATAGAAGTTGTCAATTGGGTAAGCAGACAAGATGTAGCTTTAAGGGAAAAGAACATTCTACTACTGGAATGTTGGAGTTGATTCACACTAATCTCTGTGGTTCGACCAACACCAGAAGCCTGAATGGAGATAGGTACTTTATGTTGCTTATTGATGATTATACTCGAATGACATGGGTTGCTTTTCTCAGAGAAAAGAATCAGGCCCTAGATAGGTTTAAGGTATTCAAAGCAAGAGTGGAAAATGAAGTAAATATTAAAATCAAATGTTTGAGATCTGATAGAGGTGGTGAAATCACTTTTGGTGAATTTAACGCATTTTGTGAGAAGCATGGCATAAAAAGATAGTTTTTTACTTCGAGAACCCCTCAACAGAATGGAGTAGTTGAAAGGAAAAATAGGATAGTACAAAAAACTGCTAGAACTATAATGAAAGAATCAAATGTACCAGATGTATATTGGAGAGAAGTGATACATAGTGTTGTTTATGTTCTTAATAGAGTTCAGATTAGACACAAAAACACAAAGACACATTTTGAGTTATGGACTGGTAAGACTCCTATTGTGAAATATTTTAAGGTATTTGGAAGTAGATGCTATATTAAAGAGATGATGAAAATATTAGAAAGTTTGATGCTAGATGTGATGAAGAAATATTTCCTAGATACTCTACTACTAGCAAGGCATACAAATGTTTTAACAAAGGTTGAGAAAGATTATAGAAAGTGCTAATGTGAAAGTTGATGAAGACATACGCAGATTTATTGAGATAAGTGAAGTTGAACTTGATGATCCTATTTGTGGACATGTACCTAAGGAGAGCAAGGAAAATGAAGAAGAAGAGAAAGAAGAAGAAGAACAAGTAGTAGTAGAAGAAGAAGAGGATGAATCAGAACCTGTTGCTAGGACTCCTAAATATGTACAGAAGAATCATCTGAAAGATCAGATAATTAGAGATAAGAGTGAAGGTGTGAAGACAAAAAGTGGAATTGTAGCTGAAGTAAATATGTGTTTACCTTCTAAAATAGAACCCAAGTCTGTAAAAGAAGCATGTGAAGATGAAGGTTGGATGAGAGCTATGCAAGATGAATTGCAACAAATAGAAAAGAATTAGACATGGGAAATAGTCCCTAGGCCTGTGAAAAAAAATGTGATTGGCTCTAAATGGGTGTTCCAGAATAAGTTGAATGAAGATGGAGTAGTAAGGAATAAGGTAAGACTAGTATGCAAAGGATATTCACAAGTTGAAGGTATATATTTTGAAGAAATATTTTCTCTTGTGGCCAGAATGGAAGCTATTACAATGTTTTTGGCATTTTCTACCCACAAGGACTTCAAGGTATATCAAATGGATGTTAAGTTAGCTTTTCTAAATGGTGAGTTGGAGGAAGAAGTGTACATGGAGCAGCCTAAAGGGTTTCAGTTGTCTGACAAACCGGACATGGTTTGTAAATTGAAGAAGGCGTTGTATGGGTTGAAGCAAGCTCCCAAAGCTTAGTATTCAAGACTAGACAAATATATGACAAAGCAAGGATTCAACAAAGGTTCTGCTGACAACAACCTCTACTTTAAAATGCAAGGTAATAAGATGTTGATGGTAGTTGTTTATATTGATGATATCATTTTTGGTGGAAATGATGGCATGTGTAAAAAGTTTGCTAAAGAGATGCATAAAGAATTTGAGATGTCTATGATTGGTGAATTGAATTTCTTCCTTGGTCTACAAGTGAATCAAACTGATAAAGGGATATTCATTTCACAATCCAAGTATGTAAAAGAGTTGTTGAAATTTTTTGGGATGGAGGATTCTAAACTGATTTGTACTCCTATGGTAACTGGATGCAAACTAAGCAAAGATGATGAATCTGCTAAGACTAATAAGAGAAAATACAAATCCATGATTGGTGAACTGTTGTACCTTACTGCTACCAGACCAGATATTATGCATGTAGTGTGTTTAGTTGCTAGATTCCAAGTAGATCCTAAAGAGGCACATGTTGTAGTTGTAAAGAGGATATTTAGATACCTTAGAGGTACATTAAATTATGGAATATGGTATCCTAAGAGTAATGATTTCACCCTGAGTGCCTATATAGATGTTGATTGGGCCAGATGTGTAGATGACCAGAAGAGTACCAATGGTGGTGCTTTCTTTCTTGGCAAAAGATTAGTTTCATGGTTGAGTGAAAAATAAGACTTGGTTTCTTTATCCACTGTAGAGGAAGAATATATTGTTGTAGCATCCTACTGCATACAAATTTTGTGGATGAAGCAAACTATGAAAAACATTGGTGTGTAGGTGATGAGCCTATCTCTATTTTCTGTGACAATACAAGTGTAATAAACATTTCAAAGAACCCAGTTATGCATTCAAGAACAAATCACATATCTATCAAGTGTCATTTTATGAGAGAAAAAGTGTTGGAGAATGAAGTCAGACTAGAGTATGTGACAACAAAGGAATAAATTGCAGACATATTTACTAAGGCTCTTCTGAAGGATACTTTTGAGCATCTTAGGGAGATGTTGGGGGTCATTAGCCCTCCTAACTAGGTGCACATGAAGGTGCATTAGTCTAGTGAATTCACAGATTCTTCATTTATCTGGACTAATAAATGGGTCTACTCCGTAGGGGGAGTAGAAAAGGTTTTCATTGTTGTAGTATGGGTGTACTCCTGAGGGGGAGTAATCAAAGCTTTTTTTCTTTTCCATTGATGTCAAAGGGGGAGAGATTGGAGTTAAGGGGAGAGAAAAGTCATGTGAAAAATAGTGCTCCCGGTATTGTGAAGGATAATTTTGTCTTTGATGGTTTTTCACATCTTGTGTTGCCATCAATGACAAAG